>JBAMBJ010004029.1:0-271588 GCA_037043495.1 Drosophila recens
AAAATATATCCCTCGTTTACTTCAAGATTGTTATAGCTCAGAAAAAGGAATTTAAAGTTTTTATTTTTAAAGTATATTTTTGCATCATTAAATCAAATAGTAAACGAGTACAGTGACTCACAACTTATTTGAACTGCATTTTAAGTTATGCTAAGATTTTATTGCTTACTTAAAAAAAAGAATAAATAATAAAATTAAAAACAAATAGCTTGGGCTTAAACACTAATTGAGAAATTCAAAAGTTAAATAGTTTTTTTTTATTAAAAAATACATTTATTTAAAATTAGAGTAATATGTAAGAGTGGTGGGTCAAAAAAGCTGTGACTCACTGTATTCGGTATATTTTCAAGTACAAATAATTGATGTTTAGTTATTATGCACCATGTATTTATATTTGTATTGTTAGACAACTTTGCACATGAGAAAGACAGAGACAGAGAGAGAGAAAGGGACAGAGAATAAGTTGGCATGAAATCACGTACATACGTTCGACAATTTCAATAGACTTTAGTCATGTATAATTAATAGATATTGTCTGTATAATAGATGCATATGTATCTTGTATTTTGCATTCAAACTTGGAGTTTGCAACAAAGTCGGACAAAGCTAAAACTGAGGCTGGGAATCGATTCGAGACTTGGGACTGAGACTTGGCACTGAGACTGAGACTGAGATTGAGACTGGGTCTCACACTCTGGGGCCCTGACTATAGAGAAGTTGTGGCTGACCTTGGAGCAACTTTAGTTAGACAAACGCAATACAGAAACAGAGACAGATCTGGCTATGTACAGTGACTGCCAGCATGCTTGACTCAAAGCTCTTACATTTTAAAATTTTTGAATGAGTTTATCTTGTAATGAAGAGAAGATATCATAAATTTAAAATGCGGATTTTTTAATAAATGCTTAAACTGGATAACAAATAATTATTTATTTTTGTTTTATTTTTTTCTTAAATTAAAACAAAACCTAGTTTAAAACGTAGTGGCTTAAATAAGCTGTGAGCCACTGTTTAAGTGAATACATATAGAGGTGTACGTGTTTATTTGTAGAGACTGTTGTTACTCATTAGCAAAACGCGTTGCGACTCCAACTGAACATTCATTCTAAAAAAAATAACTGAAAAAAAGCAAGTGTGCTACAGTCCAACTGCTCGACTAATAGATGCCCAGTATGCGTATGTTTTTGATAAAAGATATAAGAAAAATTTAAATAACTAATATTAAATTAATGAAATAAAGTTACATAAATGAATAAAAAGAAAACAATTTAATGGTTTTCTATATCTCTATTTGCAAGATCACCAATTACACGCTCTAGATCTCTAAGATCCAAGTCTCAGAAACCCATCAGTCTTTATCTGCTTCAAGTACAGGGCTAAAAAAAAAACTCATTCTACCAGATGACGCCATTTTGTGTCTGACGAATGTTTGGAGCTAGTTTTACATATCGTCGTTCCAATGACGACAACTCCAATGAACCATGAACTCCGCCCACATTTAAAAAACCAAGCAAGTCCAAGTTTTGAAGGCCCTCTCTCTGAGAAATCTTTTTTGCTCTTCCCAGCATTTTTTTCTAATAAACTCAAGGCTTCAAATTGATCTTTGATCATAAAACGCGATGCTGTAATTATAATCCTGCTTTTTAGTGCTCTGTAGCTCTCGCAATGTATCTTGTATCTTTGTATCTTGTAGCTGTAGCTGTATCTTTGTAGTTTCTATTCTCAATACAAACGCTCACATTTTGGCATTTAATAAGAAGTTGGCCTTGAAGCGACGAGTTGTGTTAAGCTGAGAGCTTGTTGCTTGACTGGGGATTCATATGAACGTATCTTTATATACGTTGTATATACGTACATATAGTAGTTAGAATAAACATAGCGTCTAGACTATGATAAATGGGATTAGATGCCTGTTGAACTGTGGATGCTTACAACCAGTTTTACTTAAATAACGGACTGTCTTTGTATTTATATTTTAATTTTAAATACAATATATGAATGTAGATTCCATTCAAGTGACTAATCGTTTCACTAATTGATTACAAACTTTAGTTGGTGCCCTTAAATTCAAAAAAATTTGAAGATTAATCAAAAGTTTTAAGATTTTAAGCTAAAGGTTTTTTATAGAACTCGAAAAAATTTAAATTAAATAAATTAAAAAAAGGAATTCATTTTAATCATTGTTTTTTGATGAGGGTATTTTAAAACTCGGGACTCAAATAAATGTTAATCAAATTTGTTTTCATAAGTAAACAATTTCGTTTTTTCTTTAGGTTATTTAAAAATTCGATCTCAAGAGGTTGCAAATGACTTCATAAATATAATTGAAAATAAAATCAATAGAAACTGTCTGGAAAATAATTTCAATAACTCTTTATTTATGTATATTTTGAGGCATGATTCAAAGGAATCTTTTTAGAATTATCGCCCCCAAATCTCGACCAGATCCTTGATGGCATAACCACGCTGGGAAGTGAACTCAATGGTGGCTCCCTTTGAGCCAGGACCGCCAGCCACGAGGACAGCAGTGGCGCCATTGTTCTTCTTCTTGTCAGTGACCCTAATGGCCGTAATGGTCAAGGCATCCAGATTGTTCTGTATATAAAAAATGGTGGTGAATAAATAAAAATTAAAAAAGAAAATAAATATTTTACACACAGATTGCTTGAAAACGTATTTCTTGTGCTGAACCAAGCCCACAAAGAAGGCCTTGGAGACGGTATCCTTGGCCAGATGATAATCGTTGGGTCCAATTTCGCCCCAGAGATAATTGTTGCCACCATAGACCGTGGTCAAAAAGACGGCGCAGAGTAGAAGGCCAAGAAATGTAGTTGATATTCCCATATTTTCAATCTTTGAACAACAAAACTCTTCAACAAATTGGATCATTGCAATTTTGCGTTTGCCCTTTTATTGGGAAAAACGACGAGCTGATAACTCGAAACACTCGAAATAACACACGTGTTTCTGTATTTGATTTGATTTTATCAACACCTTTCCTTACACTCTTATTAATTATTTGAGCCAAGTATTGTACAAACATGTTGTGTCATTTGCTAACATTTTATCAAACTCGTATTATCTACTTAAATTCCGTAAGAAACCCAAAATAAACTTTTTCACTTCATACTTATTTTTGCTATAAATACCTGAATTGCAATAGTTGTAAGCCTTAATTAAGCAGAGGGAAGAAAACTATGTACAATAAAAGAATTATTATCGCAGAGTTATCGAGTAGATAGTATTGGATTTTTATTCTTATAAAAATACTATTGATACCTCATAAATAATCAGGCCTGTTCCGGTTTTCACTTGTTTTTTGCGAATTTCAATCCGCAAGATTTTACCGAATTTCCCTTAAAATTCCTTTACATTTCCTACGAATTACCCTCCGAATTTCACTTCCACATTGTGTTGAGTAATTTTTTGCAGAACAGTGCTGGAAAATGTTCTAAGCGAATCAGACATTTGCGTCAAAATAATTTTCGCCTGTTAAAATAATTTTTAATTATGTAATTTATTCATCAAATATTTATTGAATCATAAGTCGAAACATTTTTCAAAGGTAAAACCTACTTTTGTTATAACTTTTGTATTTTTGAAAGCGCGGGTTGATTTCAGTGCTGGAAATGTCTTTTTGCAGAGTTGTCAATTGTTGCACAGTGTTTGTTTACATAAATAAGCAGTTCTTTTTTGCAATAAAT
This sequence comes from Drosophila recens, assembly GCA_037043495.1. Taxonomy (NCBI): domain Eukaryota; kingdom Metazoa; phylum Arthropoda; class Insecta; order Diptera; family Drosophilidae; genus Drosophila; species Drosophila recens. Next base: position 3,705 of record JBAMBJ010004029.1, read on the forward strand.
TACAAACAGTTTTGTCTAAACTTGCATTTAAGAAACAAAAAATTTAATTCTTTATTTTACGCAATACATAAAAACACTTCAATTGTGGTTTAAAATATGTACCAAAGAGTTTACTACTTTCTTCATATACAAGGGCAGCCCTAAAAAAGCTGCCATTCATTTTCACAAATATTTGCGGAAACCAGAACAGGTCGAGCAAATCCGACAAAAATGTTAGGTTAGAGTCTCACGATTTTGGGGTATGATGAAATAAAAATTATTTAAAAATCAAATAAAATATTTTTTTTTATCTGATAATGTAGTAATATTCCCAAAACATTGAAGTATTTTATAAACATATTATTTTCACTTTAATTTTATGCTATGCAGGCCAAAATCATCAATTGAAACCTTCCGAATTCAAACTCACTTGCTCAATGTCACGTGAATTCAATTCGCAAAATCTTGCCGAAAGTGAAAACCGGAACAAGTGAGGGAAATTCACTTTCGCAAAATCTTGCCGAAAGTGAAAACCGGAACAGGCCTGAATATAATTTTTAGTAAATAGAAATCACCATAATCCATATATTAATATTCCGACTTACTGACTGAAAGACTAACAGACTTATCATTCTGTAGTCCAAACGGTAAGAGCTAGAAGGTTTTTTTTTATTATTTATTAATCGTTAAGAATAAAGCGTTTTTCGAGTACACATTTGACTTTTTGTCTTTTTATCTTTTATAGAATAAAAAGCATCTGAAAGATAACAATCAATAATAATGAGATTGCTGATAAGATATTTAAAGTACCTCGTAGAATAAAAATTAATTAAAATATTTAAAGATTTTATTTTTAATAAGTAATAATACAAGATCAACATAAGGTTGAACGAATACTTTAGAAACTGTCACTTGAACTTAAGTTCTTATCTTTCAACCTTTCGCGCATGAATAAACTTATTTTAAACTTAAGGGAACTTGTCACAACTTGACAAATGTCAGATACATTAAAATAATTGAATTTGTAAAAGGAAAAATTGCATATCCAAACACTTTTAGTAGTGATTGTTATGAGGAAGCTCAAAGTATTTATCGGTTGGTTCCAGGCGCTAAATGGGATAACCCAATATTATCCCAATTCGCAAACTGGATATCTTCAGAAATCCCGATATCTGCAGATTTATTGTGTATTTCACAGTGTGCTGATGATATGCGGACTACCTTTGTTGTTCCTGGATACTCTGTCGGATGATCCAGTGATTATATACCGATTGTGCTCAAATTGGATGATCTACGGCAGTTGGTTGTACATTATTCTTCATTCAATGGTTACACTCTCCACCATTTACTGTACACATTTCCTGCAACTTCCCATTCAAAGGATCATTGTTCAACTTGATGGATTGGATGAGATTGAACTGCCTTTAAATGATCAGAGATATGTAAATTCCCTGCTATACAGAAAAATATTTCTGATCTGTTATCAATTCGTCCTTATCATATGTTTCAATTATACACTTAATCATAAATGGATTACACTCAAATGGTTCTGCGTATTGTATAAATTGTGGTCTGATATTATGTCCACGGCAATATCCCTTCGGACGTATGATATTCTATGGAAGATTTGTGACTGTGGATTGAAATTACAATTTCAACTTCAGACGATGTTATCGGGACGAGCTAAAATTAAAGAATTTCTTCTTATTTTTGAAAAACTACAGTCGTTGATCGATGTGTCTATCGAATTCTGCAGAGCTTTTCGTCATCTGATGCTCTGGTATCCCATTGAAATTCTTTGCACCGGCGTCTTAGGTGCATATTTTGTAATTCGAATACTTGTGGTAGCCCCAAACCTAGGAATGGTCATCTTTACCATGGTGATCTTTGTTATTTACTCATTCACTGAGTTCTACGTTTTTAACAATTTGACGAGTACTGTCGCTGATCTTATACCGAATACTATAGCAGTTTTGAGACAATCGCAGCCGCAGGATCATCAAGTGGAGCAAGCTGTAAGCATTTCTTTATTTTTTTTTATTTTATTTTAGTATCTATCAATTGATATCCAACAGATCTCTTGGATGTCACTGCAGCTCAGTTGCCAGAGCACAGAAATTCATATATTTGGAATGGTCACCTTCAATCAACGTTTAACTTTCATTTTTATGACGCAGATTTTCCTCAATACGCTTTATATGATCCAAAACGATTATTACATATTTATGTAAACTTAATTATAAATGTACAAGCAATATTTGAATTAATTTATTACAGAGTTTGTAATTTTCATCGAATTTCGAATTAAGTTTAGCACAAGTTGATTCCAAAATTTTACATTTCAGAGAGACTTTTTTTAGAGAGAGTCTAATTTTAAAAATATGAATCGTAAATTAAAATGAATTTTTGAATTTTATTAAAATTAAAAATAAGAAACTTTAAATTTTTATTTAAATGATGCAATTATTATAATCGATTTTTAACTAAAAATCATTATTTATTTGCAGCATTTAAAAATTTCAATAATTTTTCAATGGTTATAATAAAAAATTTAAAACAAAATCAAAGTTATTTTTAAAAAACTTAACCTTAGTGATACAAATTTCTCTCGCTGCTCTTTAGTAGTCAACTATCTGAAAATAGTTTCCTGTACTAACTTGTTCCGCGATAATGGCTAAGATAGTTGAACTTTCTGGCTACGTGACAAAGGCAACAAGTCAAAAGCAGAACAGAACGAAAAACAAAACAATTGCGGGGTTAGATTCAAGACTCTAGATTTTAGCACAAAATTAAAATGCTTCTATTGTGGGACACGCGAATGCATAAAGTTGATTTTATTTCATTTTATTTTATTTGATGCGAGTGTTGCGCCAGTTTTGGAGCCATTTGTTCAATTGCCAAGCGACATGCGAGTGCCACAAACTGCAGATTTATGGCGCCACAAAAAGCAACAACAGCAACAACTACAACAACAACTGGGAACCTAGTTTTGGGCAGAGTGAAATGTCTGAGAACTTCATAAAGATGTGTTTGGCGTGACTTGTCCTCGCCTCGCCTTTGCTTTGCGTGTTTCCAACAAAATTACAAATATATATACATTTGTATATGATATGGTATGGTCTAAGATATATATAAAGTTTATACATGTTTATCTATTTGTATTGACAGAAAAAAGCAACCAAATTCTAGTAGCAGTAACAGATACAATGATGTAAGCTTGTTGTCAAATTTGAGCGGCTAGAACCAGTTGAGAATTCTATGGCACAAATCTAAAAAAGCAGCTGAAAGTTAATGAAAACAAGTATGTAATATGTTTGAGAAAAGTTGCGTATTTCTTAGCTAAAAGATAGCTAAAAATGTATTTGAGGCCTTTATTATTAAACTGTCTTTAAATTTAAGGTATTTTTCTCTAAGTGTAGGGCTTTATTAGCTGTGTGTGAGGGCGAGGCATGAAATAGATCTAGACCAGAAAGAAGCTCGTTAATTGCCATTAATCAGTAGTCAGCTGACGTCAGTTGACAGCCTCATTCAATCGGCAATTATGTTGTGAACTATTGACCGCAACAGAAATAACAACAACAGTAATAACAACAACAATAACAGCTGTATTTATTAGTCGATTTAGATATAGTAAGACTATAGAAGAGGCTTGTTTCGATTTCCATGAAAATCTTGGCAGACATCAAGCACACAATGACAGTTACTCAAAATGCAGTTACTTTAATTATTATATTCTTAATTATAGCAGGACTGTCGACTGCATGTTACCCTGTGTATAAAAAATTTTAGTTTTGATGCAGAATCATTTTGGAATTTAAGAAATTATGAAATTTATATAGTTTTGATTCAGTTTGAAGTTATTGAAATTGTTTAAAGAAGAAATATTAAAAATTAGACATATACTTGTTCCAATAGGTACACAGTATACAGTATAGGGTATACAGTAGTTGGGAACTCTCCATGAAGTCATTTGAAAAGCGATTCAACAAAATTTAAAACAATTTAGCTTATGTCACGTCACGTCGAGGCACAAAGAGTGTTAGGTGAGGGGACGGGAGAAGAGGGGGTGGTAATAGGGGAAGGGGGGGGTGAAGAACAAAGTGCCGCAGTGCACAAATTGTATTGTGTCATACTTGATCTATGTACAACTAAACAACTAATACAACAATGCATCTACAATGCGAGTGTGCGAATGTATCTGTAAGTAACTGAATGTATCTGCAAATGTATGTGTGTGTTTGTGTGTGTGTGTGTATCTATGTGTCATGTATTCGTACCATTCGCTATTTTATTTATGCACATATTTGTTAGCTCAATAGTTTTAATTATAATTAACGCCGCATTGCAAATTAAAATTGTGACTTTTCCAGCGTTGCAATTCGAGTTGAGCTGAAACAAGAGCAGCTAGAGCTTAAACCAAGGACAAACGTAGTTTTTATAAATAGAATTTTAAATTTAGTAAATTATATTTTTTTGGGAATTGTAACTACAGTCGAACTTCCCTAACTCGAATCACCATTATCCCAGAAAAAAGTTCGAGTTAGGGAGACTTCGAGTTAGGGAATTTTTTTTTTTAATTTTTTAAATGAAACTACAATTTCATTCAATCATAAATACATTTCAAAATGCAAATTTTTCTTGTTATTTTCAACAAAACAGGATTCCAGTTTTTTCAAGACCTATTAATAATCTCAAAAAATGTTTTTATCGTTCTTTTGCTGTATCCAGAAGAAGTTCCCGATTCAAATGACATAATTAATTTTCCATTTTTTAATATAATGGAAACTGTTATCGATGAGATACCATATTTTTCAGCCACTTTAATTTTTTTGGTCCACTTTCGAATTCGTTAACTAATAATTTTAAAGATTTCTTAAAGAGATAAACATTTTAGTACACGCGCTGGTGCCATGGTAAATATTTTTGAGCTGATGCGCTGACATCTTTCCTAAAGCAATTTCACAAGCTTAAGTAATTTTTGATGCAATATCTATCATATACCATCACCATATGTTAATGTACATAAATATTACGTATCAAAACGAGCCGGTAACAAAAGTATAAAATAGAAACGAAAAAAAATTTCTAACTTTATTGGGAATTTTCCCGAAAAATTCGACTTACAGAAGTACGGGCCAATGTTTTTGTTCGAGTTAAGGAGAACTTCGAGTTAGGGAAGTTCGAGTTAGGGAGACAGAATAGTATGAAATTTGCTCAGTAAACGCTATTGCCACTCGATTTTGTTCGAGTTAGAGAAAATTCGAGTTAGGGAAGTTCGAGTTAGGGAAGTTCGACTGTAATTAATCAAAAAAACCTTGTGTATCTTTTAAAATGGAACAATTTTAAAATATAAAATGTAAATATTAGTAAAAAAGGCTAATATAATTGAATATTCAAGTTTCATTTGTAAATAGTTATTGTTTACAGGGAATGCCCTCAATATTTTATTGGAGCACTTCTGTTCTTTGTTTGAATATTTTAATAAAATTATACTTTAAAAGTTGAATAACTTTAGTAGAATAAATAGCGAATATTTAAATAAAAATATAAATCAAAATATTTTGTTGTTGTCTTGGAATACCCTCAATGTCTTAGGTCAAGAGCTCTTCTTTCATGATATGATATGGGGGACACGTAGTGGAAGCTTTGACATTTCAGTCGCTTATCGTAATGGACATTAACATGAGACCCGTCAGCATTAGTTTGAAGCCCAGACCCCACCACTTCCCCCACTACCCCACTGCACCACCGCACCACTGCCCCCACCCCTGCTCACTCAACATGTGTACTACATAGTGAGAAATGTGGGGCATTCTTAGAGTCAAGGCGTAGCTGGCAACTGACGATAAAGATAAATAGATGCCGGAGTGAGAAACAAGTGAACAAGGAAGATACACTGGTAAAAAAAACCTGTTACTAACATTTAGAAAATTTGATATATAATTTTAATATAGTTTTTAATAATTCAAATAAAATAAATTGCCTTACACTCAAGTTGTTTTCTCTACCGTTTAAGAACTTTTAAATTTAAGATAAAATTAATTTGTATAATATTTAGTTTACTTTGTATATAAGTTTTATACCCCTTATGTTTTCCAAATAAAATCAAATATTTTTGTATAAATCAAATAAGAAAAACTATATTTTGTATTTTGGTTTATGTATTTTAATTTTCGGCTACCCAACTTTGTTTAAAACTGTAATTTCACAATAAAATTATATACAGCTATTTTTTTTTATTTTGTATTTTCAAATAAAGTGCTTCCTAGTTTTTTCTAATTATTTTTGTTTCCATATTTTGGTATATTTAGCACCAGTTGTCAAAATTCGTTCCGGGCATCGTATAAGGTGTGAAAATACGAGAGATTTTCGGCTAACTGAGTGAGTTTAAATAATTGATTGAGCAGTGCGCTTCAAGGGAAACAGGGGCAACTGCGAAGTGGGAGGTGGGCAGTGGCATGTGGAAAAGCATGTGGAGCTGGCATCAATGCCTCTTTCTGGCTCTTTTCGACTCTTTTTGCCTGCAATGCGAGCCAAGGAAGCGTGTGAAATCCCATTTGGCTAATGGCCAACGGCGTCGAGAGAACAACAACAGGAAAATCAACCTGTTTCCACAACAGAGAGAGAGAGAGAGAGAGAGAGAAAATATAAACCCAGTCCAAATCGTGACTCAACCTCAACTGGTGCAGCAGCGTTGGGAAAAACTCGATTCGCGTTTTCGTTTCCCTCACCTCTTTTTCTCTCCTTCTTCTTCTTTCCCTCCCCCCGCTCTGTTTGCCTCCCACCGCCAGGGGCCGCGTCAATGTAGGGCACAAGTACGAGCACATTTTACAAATGTCTCTGCAAAATAAAAAACGAAAAAAAAATAAAATGAAAAACTGGTTTATTTTCTGGTTGTTGTCGACTGAGTTTTCCTCATGACACCATGGCCTGATTTCAGATTTTTCCGCGACTCGTTTGCTGGCACACCTTTTCCACTTGCCGCTTGCTGTTGCAGGATCATCATCATCAACATCATCATCATCAGCAGCAGCAGCAACGTTATACAACCAGAATTTCCAGGGTTTCCATTTCCAGTTGGTCGGGGGTGGATTTTCGGTTGTTGGGGGCCACAGCAAACTGGGTGTGGCGCCTCCCCAAAAACCATGTGAAAGCATTCGAAAACATTTGGGTGCTTTTTGGGTGGCCCTCGGATGGTTTTCGGGTGATTGCGTATGGCACAGTTTTGGCAGTTTAGCTATTTTATAGCTGGATTTTGCCATATTGTAAATGCAAAAGCTACAGAATTTTAAGATGCTACAATTAGAAATCTGAATATTATTAACAATTATTTAAATACATTGATAAAACTCGGATGGTTGCATGTGGCACAGTTTTGGCAGTTTAGCGGGTGCTGGCGACTTTATAGCTAGACTTTGCTTTTTTTTGTAAAGGTAAAAGTTCATTTGGTAAATGGAAAAACTATAAAATTTTAAGAGTTCAAGAATTCAAAGAAAACTGAATATTTAAAACAAATATTTAAAGGCGCACATAAAAAGTGCTGGAAAATCTTAGCACACAAACTTTTTACACAAAATACTTTGCATTAAAAGTCAAAATAATCTTAATTTTGAACAGTTTCTTCAAATATTTGAGCTATAATCTGAATTTTCTTAATACAAGCTCAATAGAAAACTATGGCCCGTTTTTCCAATGTCTTAATAAGGTATTTGATAACTATTGAACAGAAAATTTTACGTAAAATGTATAAAAATTAATGTCAAAATTGTTACTATATGTTAAATAGACTTTATATGTACATTGAAAAACGGCCATAAGATTACAAATTCTTCTTATAATTGAGAAATGTTGACTATTTTTTTATAGCTATTTTCAGCTTCTTTTACTTTGTTTAAACTAGCTATTTTAGCCGTTGAAATTCCGTCAACACTGACGTGTGCGTGACTTAGTTTCGTTTATTTGTTTGTTGTCATAAAGTCAAACAGTATGGCAACTAGGTGGTTCTTGTGTGTTGGGTGGTTCGAGTGGGTTGAGTGGTTGCTCTAAGGGTGGCTACTTTTATATGCTGTATTTCCATGCGATGATATCAGCCAAAAAACGGAGTCGTTGTGGCTCAGTGCTCAGCTCGATGGTTCGATGGTTGCATATTCATGCATATTGGCCATAAAGGATGCTACTTACCGCACTCACTGTGTGTGTGCGCGTGGTGCTAAATCGATGGCCAGCATTGTCACAGCTGGCTGCCAAAATAATGAAATTTCTCTCTCACTCTCTTTTACTCTCTTTATCTTCGAAATCAATATGTGCTGACATTTGATTGCGTATACGCCACGTCTGACGCACAGTGTGAAGCTGCGAGCTTGCAACTTAATTAAAACTGATTACATGTCAGCATATGCTGCACACAAACTTATGACAGCCACTGTCCCGCTGCGTTTAACTTCATTAAAATTAAGCTCTACTTTTGGACTCACTTATTTGGTAGAGTGTGAAAAATCCTCTTTGATTGGAAAGTTTAAGCACAAATTATATATGTCAGAGTTTTAAATACTTTTTAGAAATATGTAGTAAATTTTAGAAAGATAAAAGCTTTAAAAACTTTGTAAAAAACATTTATTTGAGTATAAAAAAAAAGATATAATCCTTAAAGTATAGAAAATACGACCGAAGATCAAACATTACAGAGTTTTTAAAATGTTCAAGAAATCCTTAATTGAAGGTAGTATTTTAATATAATCATAAGATACTTCCCGATTTCAAAACATTTAAAAAACTATTAAAAAACCCTTTTCGATCTTCAATTTTGTAATCAGAAACACAAATTGGCTAATTGAATAATTTTTTACAATTTAAATCTTAGGTTTGTTGTAAACTGCATGCATAAATGGCAATTGGCAAATGGAAAAATGGATATGAAGACATCTGCATACAAGGAAGATTGAAAATGTTTGTGCAAAAAGGGGCAACAAAACATAGTGACCTATATAAATCGGGGCATTATTGAATTGCTTGTGTGGCAGTTTCATTTAAAATTCTAATTGGCTGACAACGAGTCAACACTCAAAGAGATGCTTCACGTTTTTTGTGTTTATTTATTCAGATACATGTATTTTATTTCTTTTATGTACATTTTTTTGGAACTGTCGGTTCAAGAACCTGCAGATTTATGCCATGACTTGCGCTTCAATTAACATTGTGGGAAAAATTTTGGTTGTGAATGCGAAAGGAAGTAAAATTTGTAGTCCAACTTTGCAAAATATTTTATATCTAAATTTTACAGATATATTTAAAATCAGAAAAATCTAAGGTAGTTTTTAAAAAATGTCAAAATATTTTGAGAAACTTGATAAACAATAAAACTTGTTGAATTTAATTCGAATAATTAATAAATTAAATAAAACTTTACAGAATATTGTAAAAAGACTGTTTAATTAAATTGAATTTTAATTTGAAAAACAATAACATAAAATACATTAAAATGAACTTTATTTTTTTATAAAAATCATTTTTAATTTTGTTTAAATCTCAAAATAAGTTTTGCCTGCTCATTTTCGGGACTTTAAAAATATAAATATAGTCAAAATCATTTTTAAAATGATAATTTCTTAGATTGTTTTCATCAAAAAATCTCTAGAAATTTAAATATACTTTATTCAGAAGATCCTTTCTTTTCAAAGGTATCTTCTAGTTGAGTATTAAAATCAGCCTTTGAGGTCAATTGACTTGAACGAAGTGCGTTCAATCCTTTCGACCCGTAATTAAGCCATTTGATATGCCAAACATGGTATCAACAATAGCCCAATTAGTTGGCCAGGTATTTATTAACATGTTATTAACCACAATAGACTCTAATGTAATTATAATTGGATCTAATTCAAATATAATTGATAATTGAAAAGTGTTTAATTGCTAGCAGTGTCGAAAGTCGAGTGCGAGTATAAAAACACAGCAGTGTCTAGTCCTCCGCAATTAGTTGGTCAAAATGTATCCACGCTTTCTCAGCAGCAACTATCCACTGGCCAAGGATCTTTTCTTCTCCACTAGATTCTCCTTCAGTCTGCTCGGCCTGAGATTCGAAAAGAAGCCAACAATTTGGTCCACAGCCTGGTTAATCTTTAGCTTTGTGAATCTGGCGCATTGTTGCCAGGCCGAGTTTAGTTTTGGATGGTTCTATATCACGAGCAGCCCCGTGGATGCCATGGATGCCTTCTGTCCCCTCGCCTGCAGCCTGACGACGCTCTTCAAGATGGGCTGCATGTGGCGGAATCGCACTGAAGTCGCGCTTCTCATCGCCCGCATTCGCCAGCTGACGGAGCAGCAGAGCGCACGGCAGAAGGAGCAGTTGAAGCGAGGCTACTACAGAATGGCCACGCTCCTGGGCATGCTCATGTTCACCCTGGGCACCGTCAACACGGCGGCCTTTGTACTGCGATCCCTCTGGGAAATGTGGATGCGGCGCCACGGGCCATTCAAATACGACATGCCCTTCCGGATGCAGTAAGTCCATACAGGGGTGGAAATAATAATAGAAACGACAGTAATTATGACAATTTAAACCAATTATTTAATGTTATGATGATAAAAAAAATTTATTTTTTCCGAAGCAATTTTGAAAGTACCAAAAATAATTACCGTTTCTATTATTTTTTCCAGCACCGTATTTGGGACTGAACCAAATTTCAATCGATATTTAATTTTGATCATAGTTTCACCTCCAATTTTTATTTACATTCAAATTTAATTGGTTTCCTTAAAAAAATATTTTTCTTTCCAAATTCTGTGACCTCTCATTATTTTGTAAGAAATCATTCAAAAAATAACAAAAATTTTAACTGGTCAAATATCGGACAACTCCACAGTCAATCAAACTTCAAATTTTCATAACTTTTTCAAAATCAAACTGATTTTTAATCAGAATATTATTTTAATCATGTTTTAATCTCTTATTTCACTTTAAATTTAAATTTTCTTAATATTGTCGATTTTTACCTTCTTTCTCTCTCGATAGTTTTCCTGCCATCGCTCATCGCCTGCCCCTGTATCCCCTGGCCTACCTGTACTCCACTTGGAGCGGTCAGGTCACAGTTTATGCCTTCGTCGCCACCGACGGATTCTTCTTCAGCTTCACACTCTACGTCACATTTCTGCTCAAGGCCCTGCAAATGGACATAGATTGTGTGCTCAAATCCGTGCAGGGTAAGCTGTTGCAGTGTCTATCGTCTATCGACTAATCGATGAGCAATTTATCGACAGATCCAAGTCAACGTGAATCCGAGAAGTGTTGTCACCAGTTGCACAATATTATCGATCGTCACAACGATATCGTTGGCATTGTGCAACGGTTCTCTGTGATTATGGCCGCGCCCACATTTGCCCAGTTTCTATCGGCCAGCTTGGTGATAGCCACCAGTGTTATCGATATACTGCTGGTGAGTATGTTTGGCATTTATGGTCAGTTAGTTCAAAAAATAACGGAAATATACTGAGAGGACTATGTCATATTTGTTGAAGTATAAGCTTGATTATGACGTTGATGTTATCGATCGATATAGCTCGATAGTTCAATAATATATAGTTTAATAATAGTACTAAATAAATCATGAAATCATGATCATATTATGCCGAAATACCTTAAATGTATCAAATTAATTTTTAAAATATGATAGTTGCACATAGATCTATCGACATACGACATATCGATATTTGTATAGAGAAGAAATTTCCTAAAATATTTATAGAAATTAGCTTTTATCGAGCAATTTATTTATAAACTTTTCATAATAAATTTGATAGACACAGCACTTCTACATCTATAAATATCAGATCTAAAGTCCTGATAACTTTTACGTTGCTTTCTCCTTAACTCTTTTTTTTTGCGGAATTCTTAGTATTCCGGGTATAATATCATACGCTACGTGGTCTACGCCAGCACCGTCAGTTCTTGCCTCCTTCTCTACTGCTACGGAGGCACCGAAATGTCTATGGCGGTAAGTTGAACGGGAAGAGGAAAACATTTAAGTACACTGATCAAAAATAGGGTATCTAAAACACATAAATTAAAAAAAATTTCTTTTTACAAGAAAAACACAAAATACAGATGTTTTCTCAAATTTTTAGAATTTTCAGAAAAACTCTTTATCCTGACTGAAAGTCAACGTGTAGGCCAAACGGTTAAAGCTAGAAAGCTGAAATTTTCACACAACAGAGCTGAAACAATAGCTTATATATTATATAAAAAAAACCCGATTATGAGCTTAGAAAATAAAGTTCCAAATGTTCTTGTTATTACATAAGTTCCATTTAAAAAGTGGTAAATTTCTCACAATACTTTTTAAGAGTGCAGAAACTGGAGAATTTGGATACCAAAAGGTTTATTATTCGAATATAATATGATTTATTTTTCCCAAAAACTAAGAATTTTTGTCCAAACAACATTACTTTTAATAAGTGCAGAATATATAATAGACTATCTTTGTAGAGCTTGGAACTGGGTGAATCGGCGTACAATAGCAGCTGGTATCAGTGGGATCGGAAAGTGCGACAACGCGTCTATCTGTTCATAATGCGCGCCCAGCGACCCATCATTGTGGATGTGCCCTTTTTTGTGCCCTCTCTGCCGGCCTTTACAGCGGTTAAGTTAAACAATAGTTTAGTGCATTTGGAACTTATGTTTTATACGAGTATTTTTGTTGCTTTTATGCCGGCAGGTCATCAAGTTTACGGGCTCCATTGTGGCGCTGGCTAAAACCATACTCTAGTCAGCTTATCAACCACATCGAAGGCAACTTTTAATACCTAATAAAAACAAGTACGATGACTAAAGTCGCATTGCTCGACTGTTAGATGCCCAGTATCTCCATCTGCGCTGCCGTTCGAATTAATAACTTTAAATGAAACACAAATTTACAATTAAACAAAAACATATTTATTAAAATAAATCTTATAGTCTTATAGATGGACATTCTCACAAACCCATAAGCCTGTGTATGCTTTTAATTACTGGGCTAAGAACTAAAATAGCTGGCGCCAAGATACGAATACTTTTTCAAGTGTCTGTCACTTTGCACTTATCCTAAAAGTATGCAGCACTTTTTGCGCACTTCAGACGATTATCAGTAGTTAAGAAATTTCCATCTTTTCCTTCGTCATAAATAACTCAAATTTTGTAAATATTTTGTTGAATTTTTGCACAGATATTTGTACATTTTGTTGACACAATTCAATGAGGAATTTTTTAGTTTTTTTGGCAAGGAATTTGCAGTAGGTAAAATAGTTTTATTGCCAGATAATTTGAATTTGAATTTGACAGAGTTTGTTGAAGAAACTTGTGCAGATTTTGGATTAACTCATTTCGATTTTCAACAATTTGCAACAATTGCCATTGACGTCAAAAGGCTTCAGTATCGAGGACAAACAACAAGAACAACAACAACAACACAAAGGAACTGGTTGATTAAAAACGCCTGCAGGCTTCTGACATAAGAAAATTCTTGCCAGTTTTGCAGGTTTCAGTTTGCCGGACTCTGGGTCGTATACGTAACGAGCCTCAGAATTGGCTGTAGTTATACAGAGAAATCAAATGGAATGTAGTTATACCTAAATGAGAATTCTAAATAAAATATTTGTGAAAAATATTTGAACTGCAAATTAAAATGAGCTCTAAAAATCATTGAATTTAAGTTGAAAACAAATAACTATTAAAATAAATATGATTTCATATTATATTGATATTATAATTTTTTTTCTCAGTGTAGTTTATTATTGTTGTTGTTACTTTCATGCTGTAATAAGCTCTCTTATCTTTCTTACATCAAACTTAAGCCTCTTGTCCGCATTGCGGACACGTGAATTCATCCTTCAAGGTGCTCAACACTTAATACCTCAATCTATTGACCATAAATTCATTTGTCGATTTGATTTTGGCACTCTGATTACCAAGAAATACTGATTAGATTTTCATTTTCCCATCGTCGCGATTAACTGTTCGCATTAAATGTTAATAGAATTGGCCAAGCACACAATTTAGTGCACTTTCGAAGGTTGATCTCGCCACAAGTCCGAGGACTGAGAATCAAAATGGGATTTAATTTAATTCTCCGACTGCTTGCCACCATTTTACTCATCGGTTTGGTCAGCGCACAGAGAGGTGAGTAGCAGTTTTTAAGGCAAATAACAATGATATTCCATCAGCGGTAGTTATTAAAAATGTGACAATTTAAAAGTTGAGAAATGGAAGCTGACTTTGTGAAGAATAACGTAGCTTAGATTTCCTTAGGGGCCAAAGACTGGAACAAACTTTGACTTTTTATAACCTTCTACACAAAACAAATATTTTCAAATACTTAGTGTATTAATTCCAAAAATTGTACTACAGCTTTTCTACCTTAATATTCACCCTTAGGTGGAATATTGTGAGTGTTTCCCAACTGAGAGTTACAACGTTGATTTTGATTTTAATTAGATACACAGACAATCATGCTAATGATCTTAGTCAGTCACTCAGTCAATCATTCAGTCAGCATAAGGATCGTTTTTAAATATCTACTCAAGTTCTCAGTTAACTAATTGCCAATATTGTGACGTCAGATGCATCAAAATGTATGTCAAATTCAAAATTTAAACTCAGATTATAAAAAAAAACGTGCCAAAGATTTTTATTGATTATCGCAAAAACTTAAATAAAGACAAGTTTTACCACTTGTATGTGGAATTTTTTTAAGTGCTCTTCAACTAAAAATTGCAAAGTTGATTATGATAATTATTATATAATTATCAGTCATTCAGTCAATCACTTTATTTTTTCTCCCTTTTTGTTGTTGAAAATAATATTGTCCCCTGGTAGTTAAAAATTAAAACACGTGAAAATCTTTGAAACTGAAGCTTATAGAATGAAAACAAAAGTTAATTTATTTTCTACACAAAAGTAAATATTTTTTTTATAAATATTGAGAATAGCAGAAAAATAAAATATTTGTCAGCCCAATAATTTCCAATAGTTGAGGAAGTTGTCGCTTGGCTTGTTTGCTATTACCAGATGAAAGAGCTTATCTTGGCCATAAAATGGAGCCGTCAATACTGATATGGCAATACGCACATGACCATTGATTATTGGCGATTAGTACAAATTAAATTTACGCCCTAGGTTGTCTAGTAAATAATCGTAAATAAATGCTTAAACACTATTATAAAAGTAAATAAATATATATGAAATTTACAGACCATCAACATGCGCGTTCCGTTCGCTCCTCGAAGGGCCTGAAGAATGAGGCGGAGGCAGAGAGCGCATATTGGAGGCAGAATGCCCAGAAGATTCTCACAGCGAAGCTGGAACAATTGCAGGTAAAAATGAGCAAAAGTATTTGCAAAAGAGTTATCGGAAAGTGTTTGAATAGAATAATCGCAAATAATAATTATAAGATCAAAGATAATCTAGGCCACAGAAATCTCTTTCACCTAAAAAATGACGTAAATTTCATACAAATGTACGTCAAATTCAGGTGAAAGAGATTTCTGTGGCACCCCAGAATAGAACATTTTATCGAGAATACACAGAAAACCCGAAACATTTCGATCATCGATAAAAATCGGCTTTATTTAAAAAGACAACATTTTCTATTTTTTAGACCCCGTACTTTAAAAAAGTAAAGGAGTCTATTAACTTTGTCACAAAAAAAAATGTGCGTAACAGGCAGAAGGAGGCGTGGCAGACCCTATAAAGTATATATATTCTTAATCAGCATCAACAGCCGAGTCGATATAGCCATGTCCGTCCGTCTGTCTGCCCGTCTGTAAGAGCGCCTAGATCTCAGAGACTATAAGAGCTAGAGACTCCAAACTTGGTATGTAGATTCGTCTATATTGGAAGCAGATCGACTTTGTTTTAGATTTTGGATCAGACCACTATATCATATAGCTGCCATAGGAACAATCAGTTGAAAATCAAGTCTTAGTATGGACAACTTTTTTGTTGTTTGAGATATTTCATCCAAACTGACAGAATATGCATAAAAGATGGTCCCATACATACTGACCAAATTGGATTGAAATCGGATTACTATATCATATAGCTGCCATAGGAACAATCAGTCGAAAATCAAGTCTTAGTATGAAAATCTTTTGTTGTTTGAGATATTTCAACCAAACTGACAGAATATGCATAAAAGATGGTCCCATACATACTGACCAAATTTGATTGAAATCGGATTACTATATCATATAGCTGCCATAGGAACGATCAGTCCAAATTAAGTCTTAGTATGAAAATCTTTTTGTTGTTTGAGATATCTTTATAATAAGTACGGTCTCCGACAGTCGAGTACCGCTCGACTGTAGCACCGCCGACTAGTTTGATATAATTTTAATAAATAATATTAGGTTAGAATTTCAATTTAATCGTATTTTATCTGGCATAAAATGTGATATCAACACCATAAAAAGTATAAAAAAAAGAGATTGTGTATAATATTTAAATAAACAATTTAACTAAATTATTATTTTCATATAATTTAAATTAATAATTTTAATTAATAAAATTAGGTTTATCCTACGCTATCTAAAAACACCATATTTAAATAAACATTTTTCATCGCATAAATGATCGATAACTCGATTAACCGACTGTCGTCTCTATTTTGAAGGCGGCGCACACGAAGCGGGCGAAGAACGTGATCATGTTCCTGGGCGACGGCATGTCCATTCACACGGTGACGGCGACACGCAATCTGCTCGGCGACAGCGCGGCGAAGGTGTACTTCGAGCAGTTCCCCTTCACGGGCATGTCCAAGACGTACTGCGTCAATCGCCAGGTGGCGGATTCCGCCTGCACGGCCACCGCGTATTTGGGCGGAGTCAAGGGCAACTATGGAACAATTGGCATAAATGCGAATGTGCCGCGCTACAATTGCCTGGGCGCCTTGAAGGAGGAGGATCAGGTGCAGAGCATTGCCCAGTGGGCACAGGCAGCGGGCAAGGATGCGGGTCTGGTGACCAGTGCCCGCGTCACACACGCCTCCCCCGCCGGCGTTTATGCGCACATTGCGGATCGCAACTGGGAGAACGACATGGAGGTCACCGAAGGCGGCTGTGATTCCAGCCAGACCATTGACATTGCCCGGCAGCTGGTCGAGTGGACAGTGGGCAAAAATCTCAAGGTCATTTTGGGCGGCGGCAGACAGAACTTTATCAACTCGACGGTGCGGGATGAGGCGGGATATCCGGGATATCGTCAGGATGGACGCAACTTGATCAAGGATTGGCTGGATGACAAGCAGGCCAGAAACTCCTCCGCCAGCTACGTGTGGAGTCGCAAGGGCCTCAGCCAACTTGATCTGGACAACACGGACTATCTGCTCGGCCTTTTTGCCAGCGGCCATTTACCGTACGACGGCGATCGTGCTCGCAGCCCCGCCCACAGCCCCCTGGCGGATCCCTCGCTCACCGAACTGACCGAGGCGGCTCTCCGGGTGCTCCGCAGGAACGAGAACGGCTACTTCCTGTTCGTGGAGGGCGCTCGCATCGACATGGCCCATCACTCGAACTACGCGCGTCGCTCCCTCGAGGACACCGCCGAGTTCGCGAGGGCCGTGCAAAGGGCCCGTGAAATGACCTCCGAGGAGGACACGCTCATTGTGGTCACCTCCGATCATTCGCATGTCTTCAGCATCAACGGTTATCCAGTAAGTAATCTCTAGATATTAGAAATTCGCAACTCGATAACATATCTTCCCTTGCAGGATCGCAATCTGGACATTACGGGTCTCGCCGACTCGCTGGGCGATGACAACAAGCCCTATAGCATACTCTCCTATGCCAATGGACCGGGCTATGCGGGCACCTTCACCAAGTCGCAGGGTCGCAAGGTCCTCACCCAGAAGGACACTGAGCATCCGCTCTACGTGCATCCGTCGATGGTGCCCCTCGACGCCGAGACCCACGGCGGTGACGACGTCGCCGTCTTTGCCTCGGGTCCCTATGCCCAATACTTCAGCGGCAACTACGAGCAGACCAACATTCCCGCCATGATGGCCAGAGCCGCTGGCATTGGACCCTATGCCAATCTCTAGAAGAATACAATACCAGGAACCGTAACGATTATAATTTTCAAAAAATAAATTATAAAATACAAAAAATTTGTTGAATTTTAAAAAAAAAAATTAATAACTGTTTTTTTTGATCCGAATAAAACAACTTGTGAAATATTAATTTTTATTCAAGAAAATTTTAGCAAAACACCTATTTTTAGTCTTTAATATACAAATTAAAAACAGTAATTTAATGCATTTTTTTTTTATGAATTTCATTCAGATAATTTTAGTCAGGTTTAATTTATTGAAAACTTAAATTCATATATGGTAACTCTTATTTGGCTTCCCAGATTAAAGGACACAGTGTTGCCAATTTGTTCTTTTTGCGGACAGATCTGTCGGCTTTGAAACTTTTATTTTATTTAATCCTTTCCTGTACAAAATATTTTACTGGCCAATAAAGAGCTAATACATTTAATATTGAAGTAATTTTTAAAGCTATGATATTATAATATTAATTATTATTATATGTATTAATATGAAAACATTGTTCGTCCAGTTTTTTTGTGCTTTTCAATAGAAGCTGTCCGTTTTCTTTTTTTTTTTTTTTTTGGCTTAACCGTCCTTTTTTGTGTAGAGACGCTGGCAACACAGACGTACAGCGAAATGCACTTTAAAGATTTCGACTATGTTGACGTGTTTTTGATGATTTAATCGCTTTTGGTCAATGGCAATTGAATTACTTTTAATTGAATGCCAATTTGGATTTGGCGACGACAGAAGCCCAATTTCCTATCAATTTTCTCATAATTCTCTGCACCTCAGTTGCAATTCGCAATCTGTTTTTGGAACTCACAACTCGAATTCAATTAAAAATCAACAACTGCACTTCTCGACCTAAATCAATCAATGCAAGTGATTGATAACTTGACGAAAGGACAAAGTGTTGAAAACAGACAACGGAAAAAAGGCATACAAAAAGTTGCAGTCTAAAAAAAATGACAGCTAATTTTGTAGTCTGGAACGTTTTTTATTAAATTTAAATAATTAATAATAATAATAATAATAATAATAATAATTAATTTAATTTAAATATACTAATAGCAAATAATTTAATTTTAATATTATACATGTATTAATTATTTAAAGTATTGTATTGGCAAAACTAAGCTAAAAGTATGGTCACTCTACGATTTCAGTGTATCTTTACTGCACTGAAGAACCGTTACACAAAACAAAAGTAAAGCGCAGCCTGAGCATAAGAAGAGAGCGTCTGCTCAACACAGCCACATCACCTGTGTGTGTGCGTGTGTTTGCTCCACTTGCGCGAGTTGCGGCTCTCACTATGCGATTGCATTTAAGTCCCAACTGGATTGACAGAGCGCGTCAGCTTCTAGCCTATGGATCTAACTATAGGGGCAACAACTACAACAACAAAAGCCACTGGTTGCAAGTTGGTAACCGCAGCACATGCATACATATAGATTTTGCTCTTGTAATTGCACAAATCTGTCGACCGCACAGGTGTGCGAACTGCGAACTACGTGCTGTGGGTTGCGGACTGCGGGTTGCCGGAAGCAATGCCTGTTATTCCAATTAGAAAGATACCTACTGCTGGCCTGTTCACACATAGATTTAAGTCATGGTTGACAACACACAAATACATGCATACGTACATTTGTATGTTTCGCAATTTCATTAGGAGACAAAATTTGACAGTTTCCTGCATTTTATTTTATGTCACATTCCAACAAGTAACTTTAATTGCAGGGTTTTCCTAAAACTTGCAAGGATAATTGTGTAGCACTAGAAAATGGCCGCTTATCGATAATTTTTCTTGATCGTATATTGGATTCATCGCGCGAGCAACAGTTATCGAGCATTCTATCGAAAACTTTAAGTGATCGATGCTATTGATTCTTATCGCAATGCATACAACAATCGAGTTTGAATTGAAATTTGATTGTGTTCTTTTTGATTTTTGCAGTAAACTTACATATGTGACAAATAAAATTGATGCCATTTTTATCAGTTGAATTTAAGCACAGGGTAATTGGAAATAGACGCATTATATTAATTAAAATGTGGTGTAAGTTTCTTTGTTAAAATTGTATTTTTCTCAACAAGTGACAATCGTGTTCATATTCAACTGGTCAGCGGTGTATGGTGTCTGTGTGTGCTCATATGTCTTCCTCCTTTTTGGTGAGAGGACACGTTCCACACATCGCAAATCGGAAGCTTGTAATTTATTTTCGATTCTACGTGTCTTTTGAGCTGTTGTGTAATTTCCGTTAGCATTTCAATTTAACACGATTATATTTTAATTTCGTATACTGAGCAGAGGACACCCATGTCCTACAATATATGGAAGCAAGGGAAGGGGAAGGAAAATAAGAAGAGGGAATGGCATCCAAAAGTGGATTCTATTTAGTTCCACTTTTGGGAGCACTTATTAAAGGTGGGGTGGGGAGCGGCTCGGTAAGGGCAACAAGAAAGTTGTGCGTTGTGAAAGCCAAGTTAAAAAGCGAACCCAAGCCCAAAACCAACTTGGCCACTTGGCCAGGCTAGAAAACTGGGTCAGCAGCGACATGAAGTGTAGATTGCTGAGTGTTTGTGTGTTTGTGTGTGTGTGAGCTAGAGCACGAAAGTGTGGCTAGAAAGAGATGCAATGGATTCCAAGTTTATACGGCAGCGAAACCTGATTTAAGCAAAGTCATTTTGACTAGCAAACTCTCGACTTAAGTTAAACCTGCTTAAGCTGCCGCATAAACTTAACGATAGAAGCATTCAACACACACGGACACATGTGGATGGCAAATACAGGTAGAGAGCGGGAGCGTGTCAGAAGCAGAAGCAGAAATATGTATAAAGAAATCCAGTTGTGGTTTTTATGTGGTTTCGTTTCGTGGGAGCGACCACAGCAATGTTTTAAGGTCTGTCTAGTTGAAGTCCATTGCTGGCCTATGCATATGCATGTGTGTGTGTGTGCAATTGTCAGCTCTTGCAACGCTGCATAAACATTTGAAAGGCGACACAAAAGCAGAAAGAAAAGCAACAACAATTATGCGCAATGCGCATACACAATAGCGCCAAGTTGAGTAGAGAAAAAAGCGAATCAGCAAAAGAAAAAACAACAAAAATAAAAGCGTAGCCCGAAGGCAGCATACAGAAAATGTGTTCAAACTAATGGCGCTGAGTCAGCACTGAGCGTAGGCAGCGCAGTCAGCGCTGGCAGCGCTACAAAAAGCTCTGAGCGCGCTGAGCTACAAAAACTACAGGCTGCGCGGCAACTACACAAATACACAGATACATACACATCGAACACGTGACAGAGTGTGTGTAATTGTATTGGTTGAAGCTGTGGCTGTGGCTGTCGTCGCTACCGCAGCAGCAGCTTTTTAACGAAACTTTACTTATGCTCTCTCCCGCTCTCTGTGTTTCAATTACTCGCTCTCACGAGCGCACTCTCGCGCGCGCGCACTTCTAACCACATTCAAATTGGAAGCGCTTTTGTATCTTTCGAATACACATTATGTACATGATGTGTATGTATGTGCTATGTAGGGAGCACATGGGGCCAGAGAGCAGGGGAATTTTGCGCAGCAACTGCGACGTCGACGCAGCATTTAAGTGTGCCACATTTTTTTTTATGTTGTTGCCCGGTTGCCAAGCGCACACACACATACATAGAAACGTACATACAAACATATGTATGTACAAACATACATATATACAACGATACATACTAGTATTTTTCAGCCTTATGTCAAAATTCATGTGGAATTAACAACGATAGCGATGACTGCAGCATTTCAATTAATGCTGAATTCGTGTCAATGTGTATTTACCATAGCTCGCAAATAACTGTCGACCGTTTCTCGTTGTCTGCAAATAAGTGTCTTTTGCTTACTCTTTACGAAAAGACTCAGCGAGCAACTGTTTTTTCGGTTCTTAAATGAGCTCGCTCGCGCTCGGAGCGAAACTGTTTTTTTCTATTTTGTTTTGTTCTCGTTGTTCCAATACCATTTCGTCATGTTCAATGAAGCAAACGGTATTTTGCATATGTATTGGTATACATTCACACGCATAGGCAAGCAAATCACTAAGCGTCTGTTTTGCAGACGAAATTCATTAATTGCGATCGTGAATTGAGTGTGTGAAGTTGTCAAATATTTGTTGTGCAAAATGGGAAGAGACACGAATAAAAAAGTGCATCAATTCTTTAAATTTAATTTGGGTGAAGACCGTTTGCGTTGAGTTTTTCGGTCAAACGGTCTTTTGCTGAGGCTCATTGTGCGAGCGTTTTTCGTTTCGCTCTTTACGCACTGCTCATTGAAAGACCGACATACAAAGAGCTCCACGGAAAGGGCCCAACAGAAAACATAAATGAAGACAGCAAGAGTCTCTTGCTCAGAGCGAGAGCGAGAGAGTACGAACTTTTTCGGTTGTGCTCGCAACGAGAGCGCAAGAAAAAAAACGGTCGACAGTTATTTGCGAGCTATGGTATTTACAATAGAAGCACACATACAGTATGTCAAGTAATTATTTTGACAAAGAAAAAATTGTATACAAAATCAAAGAAACTTATTTATTTATTTATGCATGTATGTGCAATGTGTACATAAAATGTACTGCACTACACTTTTTATCCATTTATCGACATTTCGTTGTTTCTTTCTGTTTACTTAACCTAAATGTTTGCCCCCTTTCTCCCCACCCCTTGCTACCACTTGTGTGGTCTTATGTAAGTGTGGGTGTGGAAATGGGACAGCATGTACATACAATTTGTATGCATCTGTGTGTGAAAGAGAGAGGTGGGGGCTAGGGGTGTGGTTCTCTCCCTCTGCTCCAATAAATAGTTGCTTTTTTTTAACTTGAAGTTTGCACACTGTCACACAAAAGTTTGCACCCTCTTTCAAATTGGTTTGTTAATTGAAATTGAATATTAATAAAGTCAAATAAGGAATAATTTTTAAATGAAAGATTTATCTGTTTTTGGTTTTTCCATCTAAAATTTTCATCTGAATTTATGACATATTTTTTTAAATTTATACTTTCCCCGCTAAAAACCCACAAATAGATTTCAAATAAAAACACGGTATTTTTAAAATTTTGCCATTTATACATATATATTTAATATTATTTCACTTAATGCATAATGTTACTTATTTCGATTGTAATGGATTATATTAATATATTCATATATTCTTCTTTTTTGCGGTTTTTACATAAGAATCGGAAAATGTTATTGTTATTGAATCGTTTGATATCGTTTTTTAGCTGCAATTATTGATATCAAATGTTGCTGTTGTTGTTGTTGTTGTTCTTGCTTCTGGCTGCATAATTCAATTAGTCTATAAATGAGTTGGTATTGGTATTGTTGTGTATGTGTGTGCGTTTGAGTGTGTATGTATGGGTGTGTCTGCTTCTTCTTCTTCTTCTTCGTATTGTACAAAACACATTTTCCTAGTCCGAATTCACATTAATTTTAAATACAATTTGCTGACGTACATAAATACAATTAATGTGAGTGTGTGTGTGTGTATATAATGTGTGTGTTGTTGTTGTTGTTGCAGTATTGATTGCTAATAACATTTAACTTTTAAAATAATAAACTAAACATAGGAATTTAAGGTTTAAAATAAACTCGTTGCTTCTCAATCAATCAATCATCAATCATATAATCGCTTTACATTTACGTATTGTTTTTATAATATATGTAT
The DNA here is from genome assembly GCA_037043495.1 of Drosophila recens. Classification (NCBI taxonomy): domain Eukaryota; kingdom Metazoa; phylum Arthropoda; class Insecta; order Diptera; family Drosophilidae; genus Drosophila; species Drosophila recens. The sequence continues at coordinate 27,430 of JBAMBJ010004029.1, forward strand.
ATTTGTTTTTATATGCATTTATATTTTATATATATATATATATCTCTATACATCTCCGATTCTGATCCGACGCAAATAACAAGGTATAAGTTTTTTAATGCCAACATTTTTGCTTCGTTTTCATTTCATTTTTTGTTAATCATAGTACAAAATATTATGGGGCATTTATATTTATATATATATATGTATTGTATATATCTTTAAAGACAGTTTAAAAATTAATTGGCGAGAATATGAAAAAAAGACTAATTTGCAAAAAGATAATTATGTATAAAATTTAACAAATGTTGACTTGATATTGATTTAAAACAACAATTGTTCCTGCTTTCTTTTTAAATACACATATCTGATGAGAATATTCAAGTATTTAGTTACATATATATAAAGATATACATATATATATTTGTTTTTATAAATTATATGTGCTTGTTGTTGCTGCCATGTCTTTTTCTTATTAATAATAATAATGTTGCTGCCTTTACTATTATTATTATCATTGTTGTTGTTTATTTTTGTTTGTTTTTCAATAGCAACAACAACTACATACATATTTACATCGCATTTGTTAGTTTTTTGCATTTTCGAGTACATTTTACAATTTTTTTTGTTTAACATTTTTCAAGTGTTGTTTTTGTTTATTTTTTTGCGTATTTCTAAGTAGATAGTTGTTTTTGTTTTTGTGTGTTTACTTTAGGGCAATTGTGGTTGTTGTTGTTGTTGGTAACCGGTATAAAACCACAGTTAGTAAATACAGGAATTTCATTTATAATTATAATACAACTCAATTAAAAATTTGTTTAACATTTGCGGCATTTTTAAAATGTTCTCATTTTGTCGGTTATCAATATTATATCATTAGATCTCAAAACAATTACTACTAAATACAGTTTGAAATTTTATCGTATTTAACAGCGGTTTTTTCTTTCTTTTCTTTTCTTTTTGTTTTTCGTTTTTCTTGTTTTTCTTCCTTTGTTTTTGTTTCTTTCGATTTTGCGGTTTTTTGTTTTGCTCAGCGTATTTTCATTGTTTCATTATTTGCTTAAAACGATTTACTAAAAACTAAACACATTTTGTTAGTATATTATATATATATAATTGATTTTATGGATTGTTTTTCCTTTTTGCTGCTACTGTTGCTGTTGTTGTTCTTGCTGCTGCTGTTGTTGCTCCGTTTATCTTCTTAGTTAATGTTGACCACTTCCTGATTCTCGCCATCGACGGCCATATTCAGCTGCTGGTTAACATTCGATTTGGCCAGACAGGATCTTGCCACGGATTCGAATAGCCTGTAAATAGAATAATTTTAAATATATTTAATATTAATTCCACACTTGATTTAGCAATCAAATCAAACTTACAATATTTAGATTGCATCTATATTTACACATTATATATATTTTGGTCATTGTGAATATAAATAGGTTGCAAATAATCAATAATGAATACAAATTTTGGATATTGAATATATGGATTGGATTGAGGATACATGCAAATCAAACAGTCTTTCGATCATTATCATTATCATTAATAATTAATTGAATTATCATTGTTATCATGCTCTTGCTATGCTGCACACTGAATGCCGTTCAATGGCTCAAATCGATTGAATACAATCAGACATTCACCAAAATATCTGAAAACAAAAGTGAACGAGGAAATCATAATAAATAACCACGCATTCTTCTTGTTTCTTTTTGTGGCATCAGTGTGAGTGCATTGTGTGTAAGTGTGTGTGTGTGAGAAGAAGGACTAAGCAACTACTTAAGGATTTAAATAGAGTTAAAATAGGTTAATAATTAATATTGCCAACTTACTTGGTAATCTCGGGTGCACAGTGCACGAAATCATGTTCCCAGAACTTGTAAATTGGATTCTTGATGAGCTCAATAAAGGTGATCAACAGTCCCCAAGGATGCGGCCGATTCACAATCAGACGCTCGAGCAGCACACGTGTGATCTGCTCCTGAATCGCCTCCGAATTGGCCTCGGCAAACAGATGGAGAACCGCACAGCTGAAGTAGTGTGTGTGACTGTTGGGATAACGCAGCTGATTGGCAATCGCATTCAGGAAAAGATAGCGACCCTCGGTGTCCAGGTCAACGGCCAGATTCTGGAAGATGTCCATGTGGGCGCTGTGCGCAATGTTCGATGTGTTCGGCACAAAGTTCTTGTTCCTGTCGAGGAGCAAAACACAAATGAGATTTTATAAAGAGATGTAACCAAGAATTTTAAGTTTCGATTAGAAATACTAATCAATTAAATTATTTTTGGATAAAATCGTAGTGACTATGTAATTGTTTAAAAATTTGTGATTATTTAAAGATTACGATTACAAAAAATCGTAATCTAAAATAATTACAATTATTCAAAATCAGAAAAAATCAAGTATAATGAAAAATAATCTTTTAGAGTATTCGGATTATTTTTGATTTTTTTCTGATAATTTCTGATTATTTAGGCTACTTTGATTGTGAAAATTTAAAATAATTTGATTTTTACTAAATAGTTATGAAACATCAGAATTATTCAAAAATAATCAGAAAAAAATCAAAAACAATCCGAATATTTAAAAAGATTATTTTTGATTATTTATGACTATTTAGTAAAAATCAAATTATTTTAAATTTCCACAATCAAAGTAGCCAAAATAATCAGAAAAAAATCAAATATATTCAATATAAATCTTTTTGAGTATTCGGATTATTTTTTATTTTTTCTGATTATTTTGGCAACTTTCATTTTGAAAATTTAAAATAATTTGATTTTTACTAAATAGTCATAGATAATTTGAAAAAAATCAAAAATCCAAACACTCAAAAAGATTATTTTTGTTTTTTCCTGATTATTTTTGAATAATTGTAATAATTTTAGATTCTCTGATTTTCTGTAATCATAATCATTAAATAATTGGGCAAAACCCAAAATAATTTAATCATTAGTTTTACTTTTAAACGAAAATAATCTAATTACTAATTATTATGATAACCAATCATTATTAACAAGGTGAGGAGTCTTACCGGATCAGAGCAATGGCCTGGGTGCCCACGTACATGACCAGGGCATTCATGAGGGTCATGTTGTAGCGTGTGCCCGGCTCGCTGGTCACCTGCAGATGACCCCGCAGCTCCGAGAGGAATGTGACCGGGGCGCGGGCCTTCAAGTACGAGTCGAGATCCTTCTTAAAGTTGGGCGGCTGGATGTTCATGATGTAGCTGCTGCACACTTTGGGCGCGTTGCTGCTGTCCGACAGCATGTCCACCTTCAGGTTGGGCGTGAAGGGATCCGGCAGGCGCATGTTGCGCGGGAATGCGGACAGAATGATGTTGCGCATCTGGACGCAGTTGGGCGGTATGGTGTCGCAGAAGCCAAAGTGATAGTCGCACAGGAATTCGGGGAAATCGTGGAGCAGCACGAGCAGCACACGCAATGTGCCCTTGTAGAGCATCTGGACGGGGCGTCCCAGTTCCGTGTTGCGCAAGAAGGGCGCCAGATACTTGAAGAGATCCTGCAATAGCTGCGAATACAATGGCCAGCCCTTTTGGCCGGGAATCTGCACCAGAATGCGGCCGAGGAAGACGCGATGTGAAATCAACTCGAGCCAGGCAAAACAGAAACCGGGCGCAACGCTCGGATTGAGCAGATGATATGTGTAGGCAAAGGCCGACACGATGCTGTGCATCAGCGACTCCAGATTGACGTCGGCGGAGCAGAGCTCCATGAAGAGCATCATGAAGAAGCGATGATATCCCACCTGCTGGAATCCCACGCCCCGCATCTCATGGTCCTTGAGCAGTGTGCCCAGCACAATGCCCAGCACCTTGTTGAGCAGATTGATCTTGGTCGTGGGATTGCCCGCCTCGCCCGAGTGACGCACGAGCATGGCAATCAAGTGCACAAAGGCATCGATCCATTGGAATATCTTGTTCTTGGCCTGGTTGATGGGCAGACTCGGCTCCGCGAACATCCGGTACACGACATCCGTGCAGATGTGCGTCGCCTGGCGGAAGAAGCGTGTGATCAGATCGTCCGTCTTTAGGATGCCATAGGTGTTCATCTTCTGCACAAAGGCGCCAAAGTTGCGGGCATCGCGTGTCGTCTGCTGATTCTGCTGCGTGTAGAGCGCCACCCAATCCTTGAGCAGGAACTCGGTCTTCTCCTGCAGACCTGGTGGATCATCTGTGTCGCATGACTGCAAAGTATAATAATAAATAATGATTATAAATCAGGGATTAAAACCCTAAACGAAACCGTAACCTTTAACCGGAAAAAATTGATTGAAATTTAAAGCCGTAACCGAAAAAAAACAATTTTCATTTGACCGAAAACTTTTAAACCGAAACTCTGTAAACCAAAAAACCCGTTTTATTTATAAGGGTTAAAAAGTAAAAAAATAAACAAATAAAAGCATGATCCAAAAATAATCTGCATTTTATTATAAAAATTGAAAAAAGTTTTATTTTTAATTGTTATTTAAAAATTGCAAATAAGAGTTCTGACGTAACTCTTAAATACAATTTTAAAATGTTTTATTTTAAATTTTTTTTAAAAAAATTAAAAAAAAAAAAACAAGATAAAAATAATTTAAAACGCATAAAACGAAACATTTCGATTTTTTCCGACTCAAAAGTCTTGTTTGCGATCTCTGACATTTTGTATTTTTTGTAGTTTTGTATTTTATTTTTAATTTTTTATTTTTAATTTTGATTATAATTTTTTATGTTTATTTTTGCAATTTTATTTGCGATATTCGTAATCGAATTTTCATAGCACTGAATAAGCGCAAATTAAATAAATTTGTTAAATGAAATATTAAAATTTTTAAAATGTAACTAAACTACAGTGAACCACTAATGTCTTCATACAGCATAAATTTGTCAAATTTGCGTATAATAAAGATGTTTTGATGCGGGTTTCTTATATGATCTTTTTTTCAATTAAATCCCGTTCTAATGGTTCAAACATTTTTTTAACCCATTAAATACCCATCAAAAATTTTGAATTTAAAAAAAAGTCAATTTTTCAACTTTTTTCCTCGATTTTTTTTAAAAGATATTTTGGTGCAGAAAAAACCGATGTTCGTTTCGGTTTTAATTCTGTTGTAAATACAATTAAAATGGAATTTGGAGAGAGACTCACCCTAACGTGATGCATGCCGGAGTGAATGTAGTGCGATGTGCCGGCGAGATAGCGCTCGCCCGGATTGAAGGGTCCATAGTCGCTGGCATTGAGATTGCCCGACCAGAGGGTCTCGATGGCGTTCACAATGCACTCGGGATACCGATGACGGTGCTGTGTGAGACGTCCGAGCAACTCCACTGTGGCCATGAACTCATTATCGGACACAATGTTGATCGCACGATCCTCCATGATCAGACGCTCGAGGAGCGCGATGCCAAAGGAAATGGCCACATAGTTGTTGCCATTGTCCATGCAATCGCGCAGCATGCCGTCAAACTGATTGAGGTTCACGAAATGGGATGTGATGAGGGCACGGGCCGCCTCCACATTGTAGCGCACCTCCTCGCGCATGTCAAAGAAGCACTTGGTCACCGCACGCTCCGTATTGGGTGCTCCAAAGCTGTTGTGCAGCAGACTGAGAATGCGCAAGTGGATGTCCCGATACAGTTTCATTTGCTCCAGATGATCCTGGACATTGATCAATCCCTCGCTCAAGCCCTCAACGGCACGTGTCAGCAGATTGAAGGCGGATTCCTGATCCCGCAAACGGCGGGTGGCCATCAGGGCGGCGAGGAGCATGTGCATCTTGTTGGCCTGCAGCTGCAGCGTGGGCATATTGATGGCCGTGTTCATGAAGGCCTCCATCTTGCTGGCCACCTCGGCATAGACCATGCTGCTCTCGTCGTTGGCAAACACATTCGGAATCTGCAGATCCTGTGGCTTCGGCACAAACAGGGCAATATCCCTATCGCTCATCTGCTGGAAACCGGGAATGCTGCGCGCAAACTCCGAGTAGACGGCGTACAGAGTGGGCGGTGCCGGGCCCACCTTGAGACGCACTGGCTCCGGCAGACGCTCCTGCTGATAGCTCAGGATCTGGGCATCCACAAAGCGACTGCCCTCCTCCCTCGCGATTTTCCGTGTCTCAAAGTCCGTCGACAGACGTCGATCAATCTCCAGCGCAGACTTCTCCGCCGACGTCTTCTGTATGAATGCACAGACGAGCTCCACATTCTCGTTGGCCAATTGCACGGACGCGGCCTGAATGTCCGACATGCTGGGCACACCGGTCAGCGCCGCCATAAACGCCTTGTGCAGATTCTGGCTAATGGCGCGCGCAATCTCATCCTTGCCCGTGATCATGGCCATGCCAGCGGCCAGATTCCTCACCATCTGATGCGCCGCTGTCCGCATGCGATTCTCATCCGCATCCAAAGCGAAATCCTTGCGTATAATCTGCTCGGTGGTGGCACAGGCAATCCGTATGCTGCGATCCACGACGGGCTGCAGCCAATCCGTAATTGTGCGTTCAATGGCATTCACCACAATGTGCTTGATCCCGGGATTGGCGTGCAGAAACGGTATATTCGCTGGCAGCACCAATTGCTGGGCAATCAGCTGGAAATTGGACACATTCACCTCGACATAGGAGTAACGTGGCTCGGGTGGTGGCAAAACCACCTGGCTGGCATCTGTGGGCAGATTTGGTGAGGCGACAGCTCCACCTCCAGCTCCTCCAGCATTATTATTGGCGTTGTTGCCCATCAACATGGGTGAATCCACCTCAGCGGCAACGGCTGAGGGAGGAGCAGCAATGGGAACAGCTTGCTGCTGTTGCTGTTGTGGTTGCTGCTGTTGTTGTTGCTGCAATTGTTGCTGTTGTGGCTGCAACTGTTGTTGTTGCTGCTGCTGCTGCTGTTGTTGCTGCTGCTGGGATGAAGATCCCTCCAGTATCTTTGACTTGGGCTGTGACATTTGCTGTTCGATGGTCAAAGCACGCGTCGGATCCTTCAAATAGATGACCGGCTTCAGTTTATCCAACTCCAAGTTGAGAGTCTTACACAAGACTTCAATTTCAAATTTCAAATTCAATTTCAAGTCCGGCTCCTGATGCAGTTCACCCAGCACATACATAATGCCCATGGTCCAGGGATTCGGCGATTTGAATATGCGCGATTTGGCCGAAGATTCCAGGATTTTGGCCACAAACGGCACCACAAACAACAGCTCCTGCTGTCCCTTGTGATAGGCCTCGCCCAACAGGGACTTCAGGTCCAGATCCAACTGCAAAATGGGACGATTGCGACCCAGCGTCATCATGCCCAGCCAATGGCCGAGATTCTTCAGCAGGCTGCGATCGGAGAAATTGATGACGCCCTTGTCGGATCGCAGCAACACTTTGATGTTGCGCAGCGTCTCCTTGGTCACGTATCGATTGATCTCGCTGTTCTTCAGTGCATCCAGAAAGTTGTAGTACAGTGTGTGGAAATTGAACTCCATGGAGGCGCGCTTCAATACCAAATATTGGGCCAGCCAGGGCCAATACTCCTTGGTCATGATCTCCTTGATCTCCTCGCACTTCTGCGGTATATTCAGCTGGCTCAGATTGTTGAAAATGAACGCCGTCTTGTCCTGCACCGGCTCCGGCGGCACCGTCACCTTCTCCTCCTGGTTCGCCACGAGCAGCGTGTCGATGTTGGTCGCGTTCGCAATCGATTTCATGCGCGTCGCATGCGAGACCGCAACGGGAGGCTTCTGGACGTTCGAAGCAGCTCCAGCCATGGCGCCTGAAATTGGGAGAAGCATCGAAAAACTAGGTTAATCATCAACTTATTTAATGCATTAGCAAAAACTACATTTCATTGGCATTAGAATATGTACTTTTAAAAAAATGATGGTTGTTCTTTTTATGATTACAAAACTGAATGCATGAAAATTATTTTAAACTAATTTAAATTGAATGTGATGTGATTGAATGATTTTAAACTAATTTAAATGGATTTTTTTATGACGATGAATTAACAATATTTTTAATTTTTAAAAATTACATTTCATTAGCATTGTAAAATGTAATTTTAATAAAAGGATTGTTGTTCCGAATGTATGAAATTTATTGTATTTTTTCTACTTTCTAATGAAATGTAATTAGAATGAAAAGCACATGAAAAGCATTGGAAAATGTAATTCTAATTAAGTGATGACTGTTCATTTTAATAATAAATACAAAACTAAATGTATGTTAATGTTTTAAACTAATTTAAATTGATTTTTTTTATGACGACGAATCATCAATAAATTTTAATGCATTACCATTGAACAATGTAATAAAAATAAAAATCACATTTCATTAGAATTGTAAAATGTAATTTTAATAAAATAGTGGCCATTCCGAATGTATGAAATTTGTTTTTTTTTTAACTTTCTAATGAAATGTAATTAGAATGATAACCACATTTCATTAGCATTACAAAATGTTTTTTTAATTAAATGATGTCTGTTCTTTTTATGAATTCAAAACTAAATGTATGAAAACTGTTTTTTTTTTAACTTTCTAATGAAATGAAATTAGAATGAAAACCACATTTCATTAGCATTAGAAAATTAAATAGTAATTAAATGCTAATTTCTGATTTGAACTAATGTCAATAGATATTCTGTCGATCGATAATCAATTTTAAACTTGGATTTACATAACTTTGAGCTGATAAAATACTTGAGGAGGAGATCAAGAAATCAACTTACCGGGCATGGAGTTGGTACGGTACAAAGGCTCAGCTGCGCCCTGAGCAATGGCCGATGGTATTGTGTTGCTCAGGCCAATGAGTTTCTGCTGTGGCGGCTCCTGGCCATGCATGCCGTACTCCACGTACTGGATCAGATGCTGGGGAAAGTCGGTGAAGTGCGGTATGGAACGTATGTGCTCGCAGTATTTGTTGTAGGTATGGAGACGAGTCTTGAAACGATCCAAGGCCGTCACACCGAAATAATACAGCTTGGAGCCCTCGGGCTTGCGCAGAGCGTCGAGAACACAACGCAACGAGAGACCCAGGGCCACAAATGTGGGCACCAGATTGCGATCAATGATGCCGCCAAAGAGTTGGGCGGTGATTTGCAATTCCTTTTCGGGATAGTGAGCAAAGAAGCGATATTCCTCAAACAGATTGCGCAGCATACAAAGGAAGACTTCCTGTTCCCGTCGATTGCTCGACTCCTTGAAGCGTTGCAGTATGTCGAGCACCTCATCAATGGACAGCGTCGGATTGGGCTGATGATTGTAGATCCGTTGAAAGTACGAGTTCGCCTCATCCTCCACCTCCTTGGACACGGGCATCTGCAGATCGGCCATCACTGAACTGTTCGGATTCGGGGCCGTTGGCGTTGGTTGCGGTCCCGCTGGCAGCATACGTCCCAGATTGCCCACATTCGGTGGCGGCGGCGCTGGGATCTGTATGGGAATGGGCGGATACGGGTTCGCGCCGGTGTTCATAAGACGCGACGGAGATGCTGGAGTAGAAACCAAGTTGTCTGTTGCCAATCATAAAGATAGTGGGTATAGAAATGTAAATCCAAATTACAAACATGCACACATCAAAGCAAAGTATACAAATTAATACAAAACTGGAGCAGATGATTAAACAAGTTTCACTTAAATTTACAAAAAAGTCTTTTAAGTAATTAAAATTCTCTTTTTTCCTGTTCCAATTTAAATGCAAAGTATAATTCGAATTAATTAAAATTTAATTGCAATTAGTGATTTTATTAAAATGGCAATGAAACCAAAATTTCAAACAAATTGAATTTTACAAATATAAATTTAAGTATTAAAGTATTAAATTCTCCTTTTTCCTGTTACAATTTTAATGCAAAGTATAATTCAAATAAATAAATGAATTATATTAAAAGTAAAGTGCAGTTTGTGATAATTTTGTTATCTTTTAAGGCAGCGGTATGCACGAATCTGCTAGAGTATACCTAAGTTGGGAGCAGCCGCTGCTCCCGGAGCCACTGCGTGCCCACCGCTGTTTTAAAGACCTCGACTATATTAAAATGGAACTGCAAAATAAGGATCTAAATTTTACAAATATAAATTTAAGCATAAAAGTATTAAATTCTCCTCTTTTCTGTTGCAATTTTAATGCAAAGTATAATTCAAATTATTGCCATACTTTTAACTTTTAAATTATTTTACTCAATGAAAATGTAAATTATGTTATCATAGCGATTTAATAAATATTTGTAATTATTATTTAAATCATTTTTTCTAAAAAAATACTTACTCAGCATGTTGCCAAAGTTGAAGGCGCCATTCGGACCGCCCAGATTGAGGCCAGCCAGATTATTGGACATGTTGGTCAACGGATCCATGCCGCCCGGCCCAAACATCTGCTGGGCATTGAGGTTGCCCGAGAAGGGCTGCTGTGGCTGCGGTGGCGGTGGCACCGAGCCAGGACCAATGCCTCCACCCGGCAGATCCATGCCACGACGGCCACCATGCATGATGCTCGGCGGCGGTGGCACTAGACCTTGTGGTCCACCAGTTTGTTGTTGTTGTTGCTGCTGCTGCTGCTGTTGTTGTTGCTGCTGCTGCTGTTGTGCAGCACGCGCCTTGTTGGCCATGATGGCCACATTGGCCACCATTTGCATTATCATCTCGGCAATTTCCTGCTGCATGCAACTGTTGATGCACGCCTGCAGGCAACTGATCATCGTGGTCACCGTCTCGGGCAGCAATTGGGCCTGCTTGGGCGGCAGCTGATCCTCGGGCAGCTTGGCGTTGGTCACCTGGGGACAGCGACGTTGCAGCACTTTGATCATGGCCTGTATAAAGGGTTCACCATGTTCCCGTATCTTGTCGCTCAGCCATTTCTCCAGCTAGAATTATTTGGATCAAAATTTGTTATTTGTATTTCTCGATATTATTCCCTTCTTATGGATAGTTACCTTCAAGTATTCGCGACGCGAGGCCAAGCAGGCCAGATCAATGATGAAGAGAAAGGAACGTGCGTTGAGCAATGAGGAGAGCGCCTTCAAGTCCTGTGCCAAATCCAAGATGCGTGACAATTTCACCTGATCAAATTCGCTGCCACGCAAATACCATTCGGACATGGCGTTCATGATGCTCGGTCTTAATTGAAAGTTTGTTGAGCTCCAGGCGCTGGCCAAGATCACATTCGAATTGGGATGATTGCCCAAGAACGTGGGTATCAACTGATTGAATAGATCTTGTCTCAGCGGTGTCAATGGCGGATTTATGTGCAGTAAGGCCAGAAACAAAACATCGGGACAATTCTGGGCTGGGAATTTGAACAGCTCGTGCACTTGACTGAAGTAACCCTTGTCCGCAATGGAAAGCAGCACTTCAACCAAATGCAACGATTTCCATGCCGCAATCTCTTTGTTATCTGCATCCGGTGGCGTTTTCAGCACATCCAAAGTGGGTTGACTGAACACGTAGTCGGCAAAGGAGAACAAATCGGGATTCTTTAGCATGATCGTGATCAACGACAGCTGCCCCTCGGTGTTCGCCCAATGGCGATAAATGCATTCCGGTTGTGGAAACAGATTCGATTGCGTGGCCAATCTTAGGATTGTCAATAGCAGATCCAAACCGATGCGATCTTTCAACACAAACTCCGGATGATCCAATTCTGTAAGCAGAAATGCAGAAATTTTGAAAAAAATAAATATAGGAAACCGCCTAATTATAAATACTCTAGTTAATTTATTTTTTTAATGTATTGAAAGATTATGTAAATTATGTAAATGTTAACACTTTTCAAAACTAAACAACTACAAATACTAAATATAAAACCAACATCTGACAGAAATAACAAATAATCGAAGGGAATCTGAATAATTGACACTATTATCTTTGCTACTCGTATATTATTTTTTGTTCATCTTTTAATTTGACAAATTCTCTGATAATTATTTTGGTTAATTGTTTTATCCCTGCGAATAATTTTTTTAAAAAATAAAAAAAACCCTAGAAAGAGGACGATTTATGATGAATTTAGGTGAAAATATTTTAAGGGGGTCACTAAAATCAAGAATTGACATGTGAGACAAAAAGTAGTGTTGATAAACGTTTCATATTAGTGACAACAAGCACAAAACAACAATGCAAGTTAATTTTGCATTAAAATTTAAAAATTCAATTTAAAAATAAACGAGTGGTGACCCCCTTAAAAAATTTGCACCTAAATTCATCATATATCGCCCTCTTTCTAGGTTGATTTTTTAAAAATTATCCGCAGGGATTAAACAATTACCTTTTTTTGTAATTAGCAGATAATGGCTTTATTTTTTAAAAAATCCAAAATTAATTTGTTTCATGATTTCTATTTAAATTTGACCAAATATTGGTACTTTAAATTACAATACGTGCTCTAATTTTCCAAATTTATGTGGACTTTTGGCTTACCCATGCAGACATCCTTCCAGTTGAGCTGTGGCACCAGCTCCTTGAGCGCCTGCACGAATACATCCGGCTTCCATGTTTGTGTTGCATCTGTCGTCTCCTTCTTGTCCTTCTTATCGCTGGCTGAGCTGCTCGATTCGCTGCTGCCATCGTTGTTGTTGTTGTTCGAGTTTTGTTGTGCGGATTGTGAAGCAGAAGCGGAACCATTGCCACCTTGCTGCTGTCCCTGGCCAGGCCAAAAGTTGGCTGGCGTCGGTAGATTTACATTGCAGTCGAGCAGCGACGAGTGTCGCCGGCACATAAGTCCAATAATCTTGGCAACATCCTTGGGCTGCACTTCGCGGGAGGCGCCGCCACAACACAAATGATTCTTGCACTCTTCAACGCTCGATGTAAACTCATAACCGATTTCAAGGATTAAATTAATCCAAGATGTGTCCATAATATTATTTTTGCCCTTATTTAAGAAAAAAGAGACGTTATATTGTAAACATAGAATTAGATTCGAGTTTTTCCTCTATAAGAATTATTAATTATAACAAGGATTAACATCTTGGTCAAAAATTTAATTATCAATTATTAAATTAAGTTTTCATTATATTTATTTAATGGAAATGGGACTAGGTTCAAGGGTTTACCTGTTTCGTAAATATTATCTCGCATAAATGGTCATAGATATCCTCAATGCCAACTTCATTCAGATTATCTGCATTGGAGCTGCTCCAACTGCTGCTGTTCGTCGTGGTCGAATTCGTGGTCGCCGTTTCCTCCTCGGCATCAGTTTCGTTGGATTTGGAGCTGGACGTCGTCGCCGTTGTCGTCGTCGTTACGGCGCTGCGATATAAAATCGGCGCTAGAACCAATGGCACCGCTTCCCGCGGAAACTCGTCGCGTAGTTTGCTCAGAAACTTCGCCTCCAGCTGCGGAGATACGTATTCGTTGAGGCAGCACAACAAATACTGTAATAGATCGAACGAGATCTCGTGCAATCCACTGGCAGCGGCGTTTTGACCCAAATACGATTCAAGCAGATCGGGCAGTAAATGCCGTAGACTCTCACGCGCACACTGACGCAGTTCCGGGTGAGAACTGTGAGTTACCGCTAGCGCAAATATGCACTCGCAAAGCTTGTTAATGCCGGTTAGCTTGGCAACCTGTCCAATGAGCTCGGCAAGAGCAAACGGCTTCAAACTCTGTTGGTCATTTTAAATTTTTATGTTAAATACATTAAAAATAAATGAAAGCACTAGCGAATTCACCTTTTGTTTGGCAAAGTGCTGGTCGAAGGCAATGCAAATGTTGGTCACAAACGATGAGCTCTGCAATTGACGCTGCAAATGGGCTCCAAGCAGCTTCGCCTGCAGCTGGGAAGCAACGTTCGGAGCCGAGTCCTGCAAGTTTAATACCGTAAACAGATAACGCAGACAGCTACGATCCGCTTCGAGGCCGTATTCTTGTATAAACTGAGAGAATCGCATATAGAAAGAAACAGAGAGAGCGAGAGATTGTTGGTAATTAATAACAGTGTCTGCCAATTTGTTTACCTGAGCATGTTGCCGTGCCCGGGCAACAGAAGTTAGAGATCGATAACAACACATGAGCAATTACAGCAATTACAGCGCACACAATTAACAGCATTAATTGATGCAATTATTTAATATCTTCTTTTTTCTTCGATTCTCATTGCACACTTTGAAATTTTGACAAGTCATAAACAGAAATAACAGGCGTGGCTTACTATATTTTAACAACAAATAGTTTATAAACTAAATATAAATCATCTAAAACTATCGAATGAAACAAATATCGATATTTTGCCATAAATAAAATTCCTTATAATACACATACACTTAAACACGCACTTTGTGTGTGTGAGTGAAGGTTTCCAGCAAAGTGTACGCAGAAGCGAGACAACAACAGCTGTGGTCGCGCAGCTGCTGGCTCCACAACAAAAATGCAAAGTGATGAAAAAGAAAAGACTTGGGAATTTCAGGCCTACGTGAAGAAGAAGTAAGGGGTGAAGGGAATATGCTCAAAAGGTACATACTTTATGTACCTAAAGAAGTTGCTAGAAAATAAATAATTTAACTAAACCATAAGCATCTTCTTACCAAACTCCAATTTTATGTGAAATATATTTGAAGGATGTTGCAAATTATTGCGCACACAAAAGTGAAGTCCGTACACTGAACTTGAAGGGCTGGCGGCGGCAGCGCAGCTGGCAGAAAAGTTTCTACTCGTTTCTTTACTTTTCTTTTTTGCACAATGTTCACTTGGGTTTTTTCACAAAGGCGCACGCATTAGCGGCGGGCATTGTTTATAGTTAACGATTGAGCTAGTTTTATACATTCTAAATAACTCGCAACTTAATAAAAAAGGCAAATTTATTTTACAAGAAACTCGCGCAACGCAGAGAAATTTTCTGCCTTTACACAAACTGTAATGGCGTCGGCAAAAATGCATGTGCGACCGAAATGGCGATATAGCCGCTGTGTGCCGATTAAGTTGGCAGCACTGGTTGGCTAACCGATATGTGCAAAATTTGCCAACACTTGTAAACACAGTTTCATTGTCGCTTATTGTTGTTGTTGTTGTTGTTATTATTATTATTTGGTTATGTATGTTTTTTTTTTGTTTGAAACAAGGTTAAATGTGAAACTTACCTGCTTTATTTGCTCGCTGCTCTCATTAAAATTTCGTTTGTTCACGTGTTTGACCAAATTACGAATCTGCGTTAGCGGTGTCTTCAATTGGTTCTCTACGTTCATAATTCTACGTATCAAATATTTGTTGCTTGGTTGTGTGTGTGTGTGTCTTTGTCTTTTTTCTTGTCGTTTTCCTTTTGTTGTCGTTGCCTTTGGCACTTTTAGACGACTGAGCGCTTAATTGTGCCGTTAGGTGGGTGGTGGTGTTGATAACGCCAAAATTTGTTGAAAATACTTTACCTACATATATATATGGACATATATATATGGGTATTTACCAACACGTTGAAATTCCAATTTGTCTTGGTATTGGTATTTTTTGACGTATTTATTGTTGCTTCTTCTTTTGTGACGAACTTTTTCTTCGTTTAATTTGCGGCGCAAATATTAATATTTAGTATATGATTTTGGTTAAAATGTTTTTTTTTATTGTTTTTCTTTTGTTCCAATTTCTTGGCACTTGGCTGTGGCCCCCTCCCCTTGCGTAGGGGCCAGCAGCAGCTCTACATATTTAGACAATTTGAATAGCACAACAACAAATAGCAAATTGTACAAGTCATGGGCTAGCTTGTTGCTCCAACTTTGGCTATTTGGTTAACTTTTACCCCGTCCAAATTTCTTCACGTAATGGGAATGAATGAATCGCACGTACGCACGCACACACAGACAGCAGCAGCACTCACACACACGCAGGCATGCACTCGAATAAAGAAATTTTCACCCTGCACGGTTTTTCCACGGATGTTCCTTCGAAAAAGTACTGAGAATTTTGTTGCTCAGCACGAGGTATTTTTAATTTGTTCGAAAGTTAATTATTTTAACACTTAATTTTTTAGATTAATTTTAATTCGATCACTTTAGTGTTGGGTTGCTCATTCATATGAACAAAAAAGGGTTGCTCTCTGAAGTGAGCAAGTGAACATGTTCCTTAGTTGCAAGGTGGCAACCATCAGGCTCAAACTGGAAAAAAATATCGATAGAAAATTGGTCCCATGTCATTTCTCTAATAAAATTAATTAATTTAAAAAAAAATTATTAAAAAATTTGTAAGTACAAATTGAAAAAAGCAAGAACGTAATAAGTTTTGTAAATTCATAAAGTTAATTTTAAAATTGGTTTGGGAAACGTCAGCCTTTGCGTTGTGAAGAAATTAACAAATTAATAAAATATTCTACAAAAAAATTATAAAAATTTAAAAAAATATAAGAAATCCTCCTGTGAAAGTTTCAAAGCTCTAGCTTTAATATTTATTAAGAAAAAAATAAAATGTAAATATTTAACTCTTTTTCTGAAAAGAGTTAAATTCAGTCAATTTGAACCTTCGCCAAGGCTGCCACCTTTTTTTTTTGGAGCAATTGAACAAGTGAGCGATCTGAGTGAGCTTTGGCTCCCAAAACATGGTGGCAACTATCAAGCCGATATCGATATTAGTTAATTGCGATAGGAACAGTGCTGCAAATTAGATGTAGATCAGCTGTTGCAGACATATATTATTGATGATTCTTTAATTATAAGACTTATAAAATATAAGGTTTATTTTTGAGAGAGTTGTGCGATTAAGTAGACTTGATTTTATATAGCAAGTATGCGCGGTAAACTGTGTGTGTTCTTAATAAGCCATCATGCAGACTGCTCGTGTATCGCGTATCGCGTGGGTGGCACACACACACAAACAAGTGTTGTGCATATTGAAGAACGCACATTCAGTTAAATAAAAGCAATCAAGTTAAATGTGTGCGGCGCGTAGTCCAATTGTTAGTGCATTATTTAAGCAAAATGTGGTCTTGGGATGCATCACATCCACGGGCAGAAATGGCAGCAGCAGCAGGCTGAGGCATAGAAAGGACTTTTTAAGGCATTTGAACACGAGCACAAATATCAGTGAGACCGTAACGGCTGAAACCGTTACGAAGCACGCTCCTATCAATCAATATCAATCAATCAAGCCAAAAAGTGTGAGTGATTTCCAAGAGCTCTACGAAGCAACCAAAAAGAAATTTCAATGTAAGCCTTAAAATAGTTGTTGGTTGGTAGGCACTGTAAGCGTATATATTCATATGCATACACATAATATTTACCATATGCACAGTTGGTCAACTAATTGTTTTGACAAGCAGCAAATTAATATACAGTTGGTCAAGTAAATGTGTTGACAAAGCTAAAAATTCATATTTGTTTTTATATATTTCAATTATAATTATAATGTAACTTTAAAATCGTACTCAATATGATTTTGAAATTATATTATTTTGTTGATATTTGTTGTTATTTTTAAAATTAATAATAAACATAAAAATCACCAAAATAATTTTAAATTTATAATTCTAGTTTTGTTTATAAATTGCAATAGTTGCATTTGCTGGTCAAAATAATTTGTTGACTCACTGTATGCAGCTAAACGCATAATAGAAATACTCTCTATTATTAGTGGGGTTAAATTGTTTGAACCCAATGTTCTTATGTGATTGTTTTCGTTTCATCGTTTCCTCTGTTTGTATCTTGTATCTTGTATCTTTTAGCCAAAAAGCTGCCAGTCGACGTCCATCCAGATGCGGTGTTCGCGTGCAATGAACTCGACCTGAGCGAGGTGCAGGTCTATGGCTTCGACTACGACTACACGCTGGCCTGCTACAAGCCCATATTGGAGGACCTGCTCTACAATCTGGCCCGCGAGATGCTCGTCAAACGCTTCAGATATCCGGATGACATCCTGGAGCTGGAGTATGAACCGAATTTTGCCGTGCGTGGACTGCACTATGATGTGGAAAAGGGATTGCTGGTCAAGCTCGACTCGTTTTTGCAGCTGCAACTGGGCTCCGTTTATCGTGGCAGGACCAAGGTGGATGCGGATGAGGTGCTGAAGCTCTACCACAATCGCCTGCTGCCCATTGCCTATGTGGAGGGTCCCAATAACTCCCATCAAGTAAGTTATCAATCAATCTATGAGCTTATTCTCAAACTTTGTTTACTTTCTGCACAGCACAATACAAACTCGAAGATGGTCCAACTGGCGGACTTGTTCTCAGTGCCAGAGATGTGTCTGCTGTGCAATGTCATCGAATATTTCGAGCGCAATCGCATCGATTACAATCCCGAAATCGTGTTCCATGACACGAGAACCGCGATGGGCTCCTGCCATCCCATAATGCATGCGACTGTCATGAAGAACACGGAGAAATACATAGAACGCAATGCCAAATTGGTGCACTACTTTCAGAAGCTGCAAAAGGCGGGCAAGAATCTCTTTCTGGTGACCAACAGTCCATTCTCATTTGTGTACGTTTGAGTTTTATAATTATTATTATATATTTTACTAATTATTTATAATTTATAGCAACTGTGGCATGTCCTATCTGGTGGGCGCCAATTGGCGTGATTACTTCGATGTGGTCATTGTCCAGGCACGCAAACCCAAATTCTTTACCGACGAATCTCGACCGATACGGCTCTATGATGAGAAGACCAGATCACATGTCTGGGATCGCGTGTTCAAGCTGGAGAAGGGCAGAATCTACTATGAAGTACGAACTATTAGACAGCTTTCATTTATTAAAAATCAAAATAGAATTATCTGGGGTGCCACAGAAATCTCTTTCACTTGAATTTGACGTAAATTTTTATGAAATTTACGTCATTTTTCAGGTGAAATAGATTTCTGTGGCACCCCAGTATAAGAAATTTGTATAAACACTTGAATTGAAAACTGAACAAAGAGAAAAGAAAAGTCAGTTGCCACAACAATTCTGTAATATAAAATAAGAAACAAGCTGATAAAATACCTAATATTGTTCAACGTCAATGTTTGTTTAGTTTTTAGACATAATTTCTACATTGTTTAATTAACTTTATAATATCTTCAACTGTTTTTCTTCCACAGGGTTCTGTGCGTCAACTGCAGGAGCTGAAGGGTTGGCGTGGTGGCTCCGTGCTCTATTTTGGCGATCATCCCTATAGCGATCTGGCGGATGTCACCTTGAAGCACAGCTGGCGCACAGGCGCCATCATCAGCGAGTTGGCTGTGAGTATTCTAGAGTTATAATTGATAATATATCTATTAACACATTTAACATTTAAACATTTAACTAAATGAAAACAGTTAAGCAGTCTATAAAAGACTTGAATGTGCATTTAAGAATACTTATTTTAATTAAAATAGTCAAAGAATTCATTTAAACTTACTTGTCGAAAAAAATATGAATTAATATATAATATAAAGTGAAAAGTTAAAAAATTAGATTAAAATTTTACGATTAAAATAAAATTTAGCTTAAATTTGAATACGTTTATTAAATTTAATTATTTATATATAATATGTACTACTGTGGGCAAAAAGTACCGGGAATTTTAAATTTAAAAAATTTTGGGATTCCAATCGGAAAAAATGTTTGTACTTTTAGGTTGGCACTACTATCATTAACATCTGTGCAAAATTATGCGTTAAAATATTCATTAGTGAATAAGTTACGATTAGTTTTGTACGACGCCAAATGTGCATTTGGCGATTTTGATTGAATCTCCTCAATCGACCCGAAGCGATGTCCTCGGAGAGGTCTTTTGAGCTTAGAAAATAGCCAGAAGTCACACAAAGATAAATCAGGCGAAAAAAGTAGCTGCGGGACAATTTTGGTCGAGTTAGAACACATAGAACAGGGGCAGTATGAGAGGGCGCATTATCATGTTGCAAGAACCATGAGTTGTCAGCCCATAGTTCTGGCCTCTTTTTACGCATAGCTTCGCGCAAACGACGCATATCGCTCAAAAAATATTCCTTGTTAACAGTTTGGTCGGTCGGAAGGAATTCATAATGAACTACAACACGATAATCCAAAAAAACTGTCAACATGACCTTGATTTTTGAGCGAATTTGACGCGATTTTTTCGGTCTCGGCCCACCTTTTGCCGATATTCGCTCGATTGATCGGTAGTTTCCATGTCGTAAGCGTAGATCCAAGTCTCATCGCCCGTAATAATGCGTTTTATACTATCCTGATAGTCAGAAAACATTGTTTCACACACTTCCACGCGGAGCTTTTTTCGATGAAATTGACCGTTTTTTGGCACAAAAATCGCCAAATGCACATTTGGCGTCGTACAAAACTAATCGTAACTTATTCACTAATGAATATTTTAACGCATAATTTTGCACAGATGTTAATGATAGTAGTGCCAACCTAAAAGTACAAACATTTTTTCCGATTGGAATCCCAAAATTTTTTAAATTTAAAATTCCCGGTACTTTTTGCCCACAGTAGTATATGTAAATTATGGATACATATTTATTATTATTCAATTATAAATCAAATTGCAGCAGGAGATTAAAATCAATTTTAACTTGGCTCCGGGAGCAGCGACTGCTCCCAACTATTTTTCTGCCTAATGTTGTAGTTGTTATTGTTGTGCTCTCGAATTCAGACTTAGTGCCCACCGCTGTCTTAAATTATTAAAAATCATAGTCACTTAAAAAAACAAACGTGTTATTTTTCAATTTACAGCACGAGATCAAGACGTTGAATGACGTGGACTTTAAGAAGAACGCCAACTGGCTGCAGATGCTGACGCAGCTTATCGAGGACACGCAGGACGACGACAGCGAGCCGGCCCAGCTGTGCCTACGTGCCTGGATGGAGGAGCGCGATCAACTACGGTTTGTCAATCAATTTATTTGAATTGCATTATTTATTTATATATTTATTTAATTTACTTATTGCAGCAACAAAACAAAGAACGTGTTCAACGAACAATTCGGCAGCGTCTTTCGCACGTATCACAATCCCACGTATTTCTCACGTCGCCTCTTCCGCTTCGCCGACATTTATACGAGCGACATTACGAACTTGCACAAGTTCTCCACCTCCCACACCTTCTATCCCCGACGCGGCGTGATGCCCCACGAATATGCCTCACATTTTATATAGATACATATGTGAACCCGAAAACCCAAAAGAGGGAACAACATTATTAATGGAGCTATCTCTCTGTTTAGCATCTTGCCACGAGGCTGCTTACAAACACAGTGCTGGAACAAATAATAGAAACGACAGTCATTTTGACATTTCAAACAGTTATTTTAATGATTATTTAAACCGTACCTGTTAAATTTCGATAAGAATTAATAATCAATTAGATTATTTTTGGAAATAATCGTAGTGACTATATAATTCACAGTTGAAAAAGTTGTGATTATATAATGATTACGATTACAAGAAATCAGAAGTAATCTGAAATTATTACAATTATTCAAAAATAATCAGAAAAAATAATAAATAAATAAAAATAATCTTTCTGATTATTTCGGATTATTTTGGCTACTTTGATTGTGAAAATTTAAAATAATTTGATGTTTACTAAATAGTCATAAATAATCAGAAAGAAAATTTTTGATTTTTTTTTATTTTATCTGATTATTTTTGAAAATTTATTTAAATATATATATATTTAATTTTCCGCAACATTTTTAAAAGACAGAAAAAAGTACGTTTCTATCGATTCTATTATTTTTTCCATCACCGTACTACGTAGTTTTAGTTTAGTCAGTCTTTAGAAAAAAAGTGTTGTTGTTTTATAGATTTGATGCTAGAGAATTAATATATACAAATTATTATTAACAGGGATCGCAAATAAGAGTTATGATTTAACATATTATAAAAAAATCCTTTAAAATGGGAACATTTTATATTGATTTTTTGTGGATTTTGTATCCAGTATAAACATTTATTTTAAATTTAATTATTATGTTTGATCTAAATATATAAAATATGACAATAGCTGCAGATGCTGATTTTATTTTTATATACATTTTATAGTTATTTTTGTTTTAAATAATTTGTTAATACGAATGCAACTTTCAAGAAGAAAGCATATAGTAAATATTTAAATTGTCTTTTAAAATTTTAATTTTGTAAATTAAAATCATAAATGTAATTATAACGTTTATTATTCTCATTTTAATAATTATTTCATGTTTATATAAATTGTTCGCGCACATTGTTATACCGCAAAAATGTAAATCATATTTTTTTAAACTATAATTATTGTTTCTAAAATGATATTAAGGTCCCTGATTGTTAGTTTACTGCTCAATAAAGTCGTTGTAATAGTTGACAAAGATTCGTCTTGTTTCTTCAGCCAGGTATTCAAATGTGGCTCGCATCCTTTTCAAATCCTGGGCGTGGCATTTGTGCCGCCTCCAGGCGATGAGATCCAATAGGTAGGTCAACTGGGAGATGTATGCCAGGGAGTTGTTGCCACTTTGGGCCGCAATGCCAGCCAGCTGGAATTGGATGACCAACGACAATTGGCCATAATCAAAGTCATCCAAGTGCGCACCTTCTAAAATGGAAATATTAATCTTATTTCCATCATTAATTGTAGCTATTTAAATACCTTCCTTTGCTGCAAAACAGGCCTCGATCAGTTCCTTGGCCAGACTCAATTTAAGGCTGTGATAATCCAGCAGCCAAGTTTTGAGCTCATCAAAAGCTTTGTAGAGACGACGACGTCCCTTGGAATCGTGACAACCGTTCAGAAGCTGCAGGAAATCATCATACCACGTGGACACTTGTTGCCTTCCGCAGACGGAGCAGGAAATATGGACATTTTCATCGGGTTGCAGCCACCAGCTGAGATTCTCTTGGTTGGACAGAGGATCAGGCACGAAGATCTCCTGGCACTGCGATCTCTCGCAGCGATAGCGATGGAATTTAAACTGCAGAGAGAGAAATTCATAAAATAAAACTAAAATAAGATAAATATGAAAATAAAATATATACAATTTAAACTTAAAAAAAAAAAATAATAATAATAATAGTTATAATAATAATAATAGTAATAATTCATGCATCACAATAGATTATTGAAAATTAAAATTGTAAACTAAAATGAAAATTAATCTTACAAATGAAAACTAAAGCTTGAATTATTAGAATTTGTTACTATTATAAAACTATTATAAAGATGGATATAATAGTTGTAAATTGTTTAATCTTAATATAATTTTAGCATCAATGATTGTAATAGTGACTAGTGTGTTAAATAATAAGCGTTAGTTTGTAGCACTAGGAATTGAAATAAAGAACTTATAACAATTAAATGAAATCTTTCAAGTCTTTTTTTAAGTCACCCACGTAATCCTGATTCGGATTTCGGCGCAGACACTTGTGGCAGCGACAACGGAACTTGTAGGTGTCCTCCAGTTGTGCCTGGCGCTGGCCAAACAGCGAGTGCCTGCAGTCCAGGGTATAGCAATTGAAGATCTCCTCGCCCGGATTGATTTCCACAGCGGCAAAGTTGCTCACGGAGCAGCCATCGAATCTGGTGCGAAGCGACGGAGCACACGAGTGATTGCACAGACTCAGATACGGCAGATTGAGGGCCGTAATCAGCGTGGATTGCGAGAACTTGTGCAGGCAGCCCAATCTCAGGTGATGCGGACTCTGCCAGATGGAAGGCTGCAACAGGGCAAACTCATTTCGGGCACTGGGAACGATGGCGTCGCCCACATGGCCATTGACGAGCAGCTGGCCCGCGTTGCGCAGGATCAGAGCGGCAATTACCAGATGCCAATCCTCACTAGAGATTGCCGCACCCGAGTCAATCCTCAAGACATCGTAGAAATTCGTGCATTTGTGGAGATAATCTTGCAGCAAGTTGGCGCAGAGTGCGCTATAAACCAGTTCATCGGGCGACGCCTTGTCCAGGTGTGTAATCATGCCTAGACTCTGCACAGATTGAGCAGATGGAACACTACAATCCTGGCCAGCCAGTGACATGAGGCATTGCCAGAGTTCTGAGGCATCCTGGCAGCCCAGAAGACGTGGCAGCAATTGTGGCAAATACGTGAGCAGCAGACGCAGCGCCAGGTAAGAAACGCCGAGCATCTGGAGCAGATCACGACGATATGCGGCACACTCATAGCTGTGGATTGTGGCCTGCAGCTGGCGACAGCGGCGGGAACAGTAGACGACACGCTGGTGACAATCCGGACACGGAATCGGCGCACACATCAGCACGGATGCACATTGCTGGCAGATCAGGCGCTGTCCAGTGGGCACAAAGCACTCGGCGTGCTCCTCGAATATGAGATCTCCTTGGGCAATATTATCCGTGGCGATCATGTGGCGTCCTCTGCTTCCAGACTCTGACATGCTGCAGCAGGAAGTGGATTCCATTTAAGTAAATAAATAATAATTTATAATCTGGAATTTAACTTACATTTTGTGATTTCTAATTGGAAGCTCCTCCTTCGGGCAATCCTGTTCCTCTAATTTCTGTGTGTCCTGCATTAACTTGAGCTGTTGCTCCAGCTGCTCCAATTGCTGGCGATAGCCTTGATTCAACTCCAAGCCCCTCAAGCTGAACATGTGCTTCTCCAGCCTCTTGACATCGCCCAGCTGCCAGGCGCAATGGGCCTGCCGCATGATCAGCTTGTGCCGCAGCCTCTGCGGATATCCACAGTCCAAAGCAGAGGCACAGTCATCATAGGCCGCCTCAAAGTAACCGAAATCCTGCAAGGCAATTCCACGATTCGCAAATCCCAGACACAGTTCCTCGTGGGCGTTCTCCGCTGCCAGTATGGCCTGTGTGTAGAGGCGACTGGCGGCGAGCAAACATTCCCCGGATTTTGTTTCATTATTAGCTGATTTCGATTTATACACACGGTTTCCTTCTTCCCGCAAGAAACGCGAACGTTCAGCGCATTTTTGTTTGTCCGTCGGTTGGTCCAATTTTTGCAGCAATTGCTGAGTCAGTGCGCTGAAGTATTTATGCTTGTCAGCGGGCAGTGAATGCAGCAACTTGATTGTTTCAAATTCATTTTTATAAGCGCCAGTTAAGTTGATTAATTCACTTTGTTTTGAAAAAGTTTCAGCCAATTCGAACATTGTTTTGATTTGTTTAGCCGGCTGATCAGCTGATGTGTGGCCACCGGCCTGGCCAGTGCTGCCCATTGGTCTATCGCCCGACCACCACATTTCAAAATAATCGATGACTTTCGTTTATTTTGTTGTGCATCGACAACTATAATATAGTTAAATATTAAATATATTTATTTAGTTAAATTAATCAAATCGCTTTATTTTAAAAAAGTTTCAGCGAAGTCGAACACTGTTTTGATTTGATTAACCTTCTGATCAGCTGATGTGTGGCCACTATTGCAGTCTCCCGACCACCACATTTCCGGCAGCCACCCAATTATCGATGACTTTTGTGATTATCGACAACTCTCTTGTTAATCACAAAAAGGGGAGCACAAACAATTTATATTTTGCAAATTGCAATTATGGATTTGCAGCAATTGGAAGAGGAGGCACGCCAGGCAGCGCTGAAGGACATACAGAATATGCTGCAGCGCCCCGGGCAGCTGGAGAAGGTGGAGCAGTATCGCCATCGCATTGCACGGAAAAAAGCGTCGGTGGAGGCGCTGCTCAAAACGGGGATGCAAAATCAATTGGAGGGCGTGCGCGTGGGATTGAAGCAGCTGGAGACGTGCATGCAGGATGTGCGCGAGGTGCGACGACGCATGGACGAGGTGGAGCGACTGCTGGAGGGCGTTCCCGACGTATACGATGCCTTGGAGGTGGTGCGGGAGGAGAACACGAAGCATTCACAGTATGCAACCGCTATGGAGAACCTGAAGCATATTTTCAACGTCGATGCCAGTGTGCAAAAGACAATGGCGCTGATCGATGAGGATAAATTGCTGAATGCCCATCAGTGTCTGTCGGATTTGGAAAACTCTCGCGATGATCTGCTGTACGAGCTGCATAAACAGCCCAAGCAACATGCATCCGACAAGATCACCCTGAAGCGTCACTTTGAGAAGGTGGACACCGTGTCGCAGGCGCTGGAGAAGAAGATCCGGCTCATCCTCAGCCGCACGCTGAACACGGTGCGCAAGAAACCAACGGTCATTGTCACCGCCCTGCGCATCATCGAGCGGGAGGAGAAGAACGATCAGTTTGCTGTCCAGCAGCAAAAGGTCACGGGATTCCTGCCGCCGGGTCGTCCCAAGGCCTGGCGCCAGATGATCATGGATGTGCTGCAGGCGGCGGTGGGAACACGCATCGAGGGCTCCAAGCTGGAGGAGCGGGCGGACAATAAGATGTGGCTGGTGCGGGATCTGGAAATACTGCGTCAGATCATCCTCGAGGATCTGCGTGTGGTGAAGTCGCTGTGCGTGCCCTGTTTCCCGCCACACTACGACATATTCAACGAGTATGTCAAGTTCTACCACGAGGGATTATCCAGTTATGTGAGTGAAGAATTCAATTATCAAGTATTATTTCAATCATTACTTGATTCCTTTTGCAGTTGGACAACATTGTGCGGTCCGGACTGGAGGGCAATGAGTATGTGTCGATGCTGGCCTGGGTGACGCACACGTATCCAGGTGTTGAGCTGATGTCCCATCCGGATCTCAATGTGGAGGTAAATAAATTGGCAGGTCCGCTGCTGAGGCAGGAGCATCTGAAGTCCTTGGAGAACGAGTATCTGCAGAATATGCAGCGCAATTACCAGGAGTGGATGACGAAGGCGGCACAGACCGAGAAGCAGGAATGGTTCTCGGAAATGGTGCCCGACCAGGATGAGCATTACTATCACACATCGGCGCCCGTGATCATCTTCCAGATGATCGATCAGCATCTGCAGGTGACGAACACGATACACCAGGAGCTGACGTTCAAGGCGCTGGTGATGAGCATCCAGCAGGTGGAGATCTTTGGCCAGACGTATCTGAAGAATGTCATCGAGCTGAAGGAGCATCATTTCCGCAACCGGGATCAGATCAAATACTTCACCCACTATATCATTACGATTGTGAACAACAGTCAGCAGATGCGGGAGCTGGCCCAGCAGATGAAGCAACTCTATTGGCCCAAGTCGCGCACGGATCACTATGAGGATTTCGAGAAGCTGCTGGGCACATTTCAACGGATCCGGGCGCATGCCGCCAACTATTTGCTGGAGGAGGCCTTCCTCGATATGGAGTGTCACTTCAATGACCTGTTTACGGTCAAATGGCTGGGTAGCACCATTGCCGTGGACACGATTTGTGTGACTTTGGACGATTACTTCCAGGATTACAATCATCTGCGTCCCGCCAACTTTGAGATGGTCATCAATGAGGCCCAGAAGCTGCTGGCCAAGCGATACATACGTGCGCTGCTCTCGAAGCGTCTGTCCAAGCCACGGGTGGAATGCGACGCGATCACGCGGAAGATCAACCAGGAGGCGAAGCGTTTCAAGCTCTTCTTCGAGAAGATTGCACCCAAAATCTCGCTGAGTGATTCACCATTGGATTTGATAGCCACATTGTCGGCACTGCTCATTTCGGACATTGAGCTGCTCATTCTGGATCTGCACACGCTCCTGGGCAGTTATCCGTCGCTCAACGAGGATCATCTGGTGCGACTGTTCTACATACGCAACGATGTCAAGGCCGCCGAGGTGCGGGAAAAGGTCCAGGATGCCATGAAGTCCAAGAAGTCCATGGTCAGCATTGCCAGGCAGGATTGCATCTTCAAGGAGATTGTGTTCAGCGACAAGCTCTGGTAGAACAGCTACAGCTACAACTACAGCAACAGTCACTCCCAGCAAACATATTCCACTACATTTCCGACTATCGTTTTTATCGCCTTATTAAGATAATATTTATAAAAATAAAATCATTTAAATATGCTTAAGTTTAAACATTAATAAGCAAAACAGTTTTTATTCTGTTGATATCTACAACCGTTTACAAGTAAAGCTCGTTTTAAATTTATAATATACAGTGGCTCACAGCTTATTTCAACCAGCACAAAAAGCAACTTTATTCAAAAGCTTTAATTTTAAATAACTAAAATACAAACCGTATCAAAAGTATTTACAGAAAACTAATGTTATATCAACTCATAATTTGAAAATATTGGAAATATTCGAAAATATTTGAGTTTTTGTAAAAATCAACTTTTTCAACTTTTATCCTCGATTTTTTACAAAAAATGTTGGGATGCAAAAAATCTTTAAAGAGTTCTATTAGTGTCTGCAAAAAAAAAATTTTCAAAAATATTTTTGCTAGTATTTTTTATGGTTTTTTGAAAATTGCTAAAAACGACTAAAGTGGCTAATTTTTCCTCCATTTCATACAAAAAGTATCTTAAGGAACAAATTTGAAAAAGTCATAAAAAATACTAGCCAAAATTTTTTGAAAATTTTTTTTGCAGACACTATTTGAATTGTTTGTAGAATTTTTTTGCATCCCAACATTTTTTTAAAAAAATCGAGGACAAAAGTTGAAAAAGTTGATTTTTACAAAAACTCAAATATTTTCAAATTATGAGTTGATATAACATTAGTTTTCTGTAAATACTTTTGATTAGGTTTGTATTTTAGTTAGTTGTAATTGAAGCTTTTGAATAAAGTTGCTTTTTGTGCTGGTTGAAATAAGCTGTGAGCCACTGTCTGTTTTCAGTGTGTCAAATCAGCTGGCAGCGACTGTATAACGCTATCCAACACTTTCCAACGTCACCCCACCCCACCCACAACACAACTCATGCCATTGGCCCGTCAGCTGTTCCCCATACTTTGGCGCGCTTTCGCTCAGAGAGCTTTCATGCGGCGAAAGCTTTGCTAGGCGTCCAGTGGCGTAGTCCGTTAGTTGCCATGCCGTAAGCAATAACAAGGGGTGTTGGGGTGGACAGCGGGCACGCCTCTGGGCTCAACATAAGCATTGTGTGTGGAGCAGCGCACGTTTCCATATGATTTCTTTTCAGTTTTGTTTGTGCAGCAGCAGCAGCGGCAGCGACGTCGGCGGCGCAGCGAGAGCAACAGCCGTAGCTAATTTTTTCAATATTTCAATATTTATTTACGTTTATAGTGCAGTAAATATTAAGTTTAAACGTGGCCGAAACAATATATAAACTAATATAAAAAAATAATAATAAATACAATATTGAACTTATTACATACACATAAATTTACGGTGAGTTTTGTTGCACAAGCTTTGGCCGGAAGAGAGTATAATGGGGTATTTACTTAATTATGTACATACACATGTATTTATGCTATGAGCTATATAAAGCTTATAAATTTATTTATTTATGTGAAAATTGTTAGAATTTTATGCATGCGGCTTGTTGTTGCGGAACCTTGAAAACTTTTCTTTTCTTTTTTTGGTTATTTTGTTTATCGCATATAAAATCAATGCTGCTCTCTTGCTCTCTTTTTCGGCGTGTCTCTCACTAAAAATATATGCGTGTGTGAGTGTGTGAGCATGAATTGTATAAGCAGCTTTTGTATTGGTATTGGTGCTTCCTAGTGGGGTTGCTTATGGTCCAGCTGAGATGCAAGTGCAAAGAGGAGAAGGAGAAAGCGAAAGAATTTCCAATGTCCGTTCACCCACAACAACTTCTATTAATAAATTCATGTTGAACTTTGTGTGTGTGTATTTGCGTGTGCTTGCGCGCTCTCATCCTCTCTCTCAGTCTTGCTCTCCCACTCGCTTTTACGCTCTCACTTAAAGCGACTCTTATCAGCGTTTGTCGCGCGCCTTTTCTTATCACTATTCAAAAGAATCTACGTTACTTGATATATTTCAATCAATTAATGTAAATTGGGCTTTAATGTTGTTTTTTGCTTTCTGTAAACTAGCACAAAATGTAAATCTGAGGTTGAATTTCATGCGAAGTGTATGTGCAATTGCAATTGTTTAAATTAATGGAATTTGCCTTATCCGTGCACCAGACCTCCCCCTCCCCCTACCACATTCGCACTAAAGGAAAAGTGTAAAACAAACACATACGCAAATATACAATTACTGACTGCTCTGCCGGCTTTTCATTATAATTCTCCACAGCGGACAAATAAAAGAAGCTATAAAGCTTTGTATTATAAGCAAATAAGACTCGAATTCATTCGTTGACGGTTCTCCTCAAATAGAGTACTTAATTTCTAATATTCGCAAGGTTTTGAAAATTAATAAAACTAAAATTTCTTAAATAACATACTTATTTAAAACAAATTTTAAATGTTGAACAAAATAATTAAATAACAAAAATTCCAAATTACCTATATATTTGTTTGTCAAAAGTTTTTATTAAAATTCTAAATTGAAAATTTTGATCAATATTTTATTTGGATCCAAAAATCAAAGCTAGTTTAAAAAATAATTTTATTTAAAAATCAAAAAATTATTTTAATTATTGAAATTAAAGTTTTTATCACTATTTCATAAATTGTTTATTCAATTTCTTTATAAATATTTATTTTTTAATTTTTAATTATTTTAGTTCAATAATTTTAATTTTTTTTAACTGATCTGAAAAGTTGTATCCTCCCTTCACTCTGTACCAAATTTCTTTTGAAAAATTTCTAATCTTTGCAGTTGCAGAAGAATTTCTTGGATTGATCGAGCGCCATGAGCAAATCGCATCGGGATCACAAGATCGTTGTAATCGGCGCTGGAGCATCGGGAATCGCGTGTGCCACGAAACTGCTGGAGTATGGATTCCAGAATGTGCTCGTCATCGAGGCGGAGGAACGACTTGGCGGTCGAATACATACGATACCGTTTGGCGATAATGTCATCGATCTGGGGGCACAGTGGTGCCACGGGGAGCAGGATAACATTGTGCACGAGCTGGCGAGCAAACACGATCTGCTGGAATCCACGGGACCCGTTTACGAGAACTATCAGTGTGTGCGCAGCAATCGGGAAGTGTTGCCCGATAACGTGGCCAATAGACTGAAAGCCATTGTTGGAGACTCGCTGATAACTCGGCAATTGGAGCTGAGACATTGCAGTGGCTCCCTGGGCAGTTATCTGTCCAACAAGTTCTACGAGATGTTGCGGAAACCCGAAAACTCGGACATTGATCAAATAATTGCCGATGAGTTTTTCGACAATTACAAGAAATTTGAAAACTCTGTGGAGGCATCGGATACCCTGGAGGAAGTGTCGGGAAGTGGTTACCTCAATTACTGGGAATGCGAGGGCGACATTCTATTGAACTGGAAGGACAAGGGCTATGTGGAGCTGCTGCGTCTTTTGATGCGCAGTCGGGAAACGGAAACGGAAACAGATCTGGGAATTTTGGAACAAAGAGTGCTTTTCAAACGCCAGGTCAAGAATATCATCTGGAATCGCAATGATGCGCGTGTGGAATTGAAATTGTCCAATGGCGAAAGTGTGCTCGCTGATCATGTGATCCTCACTGTATCCTTGGGCGTGCTCAAGGAGCAGCATTTTCAGCTCTTCGAGCCCAAATTGCCGGTGGCCAAGCAACGGGCGGTGGAGGGTTTGGCCTTTGGCACCGTCAACAAGATCTTTGTGGAGTTTCCTCAGGCCTTTTGGCCCGAGGATTGGACGGGCTTCACGCTCTTGTGGCGGGAGCAGGACTTGAAGGATATCAGGCACACCTCGCAAGCCTGGCTGGAGGATGTCTTTGGCTTCTATCGCGTCAGCTATCAGCCACATATTCTGGCCGGCTGGATTATCAATGCCAATGGCAGGCATATGGAGACATTGCCCGAGGATGAGGTGCTCGCCGGTTGCATGTATTTGTTTCGACGCTTCCTCAACTGGCAGATACCGGAACCTGTGAGTTTTCGCACCTCTGCCTGGTATACAAATGAGCACTTTCGTGGTTCCTACTCGTTTCGTTCCATGGAAACGGAAAGATTGGGCACGGGAGCCAGTGAATTGGCACAACCTCTGACTGTGGTCACCATGACTCCCCAATCTCCGACTAAGACTAAAGATAAGTCCGTGTCGCAGCAGAGTCGCTGTGATAAGCCCATAGTCCTGTTTGCAGGCGAGGCAACCAGCGAGCATTATTATTCCACAGTCCACGGAGCTGTCGAGGCGGGCTGGCGGGAGGCCAAGAGATTGGCCGACTTCTACGGCCTCCATGTGACCAAGTCGCAGCTCTAGCAACCACGGAGAATGCAGCTTTTCAACTATACACTGTGAATAAAGTGATGGTGATGTGAAATGTTCGTCTTCATTGTTCTAGCGAGAACTAAATACAATCAAACAATCTATAATACTGAAATAGACTTCACATATATGCATAAGTATCTTATATTTAAGTCTGCGACTATATACATGACATGTTCAATGATATATGAATACTACAAAAGTGCTGAATTCTTATTTTTATTCACATCTTGCAGCTGCCCAATAAAGTTGTTCAAAACTTCAGTGATATGGTCTTAAAAGTGTTGTTTTCACATCTTATTTAGCCTTCTAGCTCTTACCGTTTTGGGTTCCACAACTACCAGTCAGTAAATCTTTCGGTCAGTGAGTTAGTTTTGTAAATATAGATAAGATAAATGATATATGGTCAAAAAAGTGCTGAATTGGTATTAAAAAGGACTCGAACTCATAGTTATTGACCACAACGCTTCTGTCGCTTTCTCATCGACGAGGAAGAAGGCGACATTGTGACGCCAAATTGGCTTAAAGTCCATCGGTTTTAAAGTCCACCATTGGCATCGACTTTAGTCTGGCTTAGTCTAGCTGGGGAGGTAGGCTGGGTAAGCCAAAAATCAAAACAAAATTTCTTGTCATTTTTCCAAATTATTGAAAATTTCGACCTATGGGAAGTGTAAGTGCAATTGACTGAGGTTTCCTCCTGCTAATTTTATCGCATTCTCCTGCAGTGCTGGTCGAAAAAACAACCGCCTAGACAACTCCACAATCGATACCATGCATCCAAGAGTAAATCACCCAAGAAACTCAGTCAATCCTTCATCTCGGAGCCCAATATAATTATACTTGGCGCTGGTGCGGCCGGCTTGGCCTGCGCCATGGAGCTCAAAAGGCAAGGATTCAAGAAGGTGCGCATTGTGGAGATGTCGGATCGTATTGGCGGTCGCATTAGGACAATGAGATTTGCCGATAACTATGTGGACGTGGGTGCCCAGTGGGTAAATGGTGAGCACGGCAACGTTGTCTTCCAAATGGTCAAGGAACTCAATATGTTGGATCTGTCGATGGATACGTTTCTGCACTGTGACTGGATACGCTCGAATGGGTATAAAATGCGACGTTCCATGGTCGTCAAGTTGGTTAGGATCATGCGGAACATTTTCAATAACAGGCATGCGGATCTCATGCACTATGAGGGCACCTTTGGCGAATACCTCGTGGAGAAGTTCGCCGCGGAACTGTCGAAGCCACAATTTCGGAATTTGGATCGTAATCTGGCTGCCGAATTTCTGCGTACCTTCAAGAAAATGGAGGGAGCTGCTGTCGATACGGACATGAGTGCATCAAAATATGATACATTCAGTCCCTGTCAGGGAGACGGCTTGCAGAATTGGCGGGACAAGGGGTAAGGGCTTAGAGTTATCCGGGCAATTAGCTAGGTGGGTAACCAGATGGGTAAACTAATATTTGGATAGTCAAAAACCAGGTTAACCAATTAAGCGAATCCACAAACAATCGGGTACCCCCCAAATCTAGCTTTTTCCGGCCAAGTCTGTATTTTTACGCCAAATATGGGGTTTTGTTCTAAAAATCTGAAACTTACCTTCAAAATCTATCGTTTTCCTGCACATTTCGTTATTTCCCCCCCAAATCTAGCTTTTTCTTGCCAAATTGAACCCTTTCCGACTGAATCTGGATTTTTTACGGCAGATCTGAGGTTTTCTCCAAAAAATCTGGCACTTACCTTCAAAATCTATCGTTTTCCTGCCCATTCCTTTTTTCCCGCCAAATCTGGCGTTTACCCGTCCAATTTAATAATCTTTTCGCAAGATCTGGCGTTCTTCCCTTAAAAATCTGTATACTTTCAGTAGTTAGTTCATTCCTTTTTTTTCTCTGTGTAACCTTTTAAGTATTTCTTTCGATACAGTTACAAGCAGTTCCTTCGCGTGCTCGTCGAAGGTGATGAGATGAACGAGCATGGCAAACTCAAGGATTGCATTGATTTCAATACGCGCGTCCTGAAGATCAATTGGGATCGCTTCGATGGCACAGTGCAGATCTCGTGTGAGAACAATAATCAGTATGTGGCTGATCATGTGGTGGTCACCGTGTCCTTGGGTGTACTCAAAAAGAATCCGCGACTTTTTGACCCACTTTTGCCCCTGGCCAAGAGGAAGGCAATTAATTTTCTTGGCTTTGGGCAAGTTTGTAAGATATTTGCCGAATTTGAAGAGCCCTTTTGGGCCGAGAACTGGGCGGGCTTCAATGCCATGTGGCGGGCGGATGATCTGAATCAGCCGCAGCTGGAGTGGCTATCGGATATCTACAGCATCCATCCGTATGCGTATCAACCGCGGGTTCTACTCGGCTGGGCAGCTGGTCCCAATACGGAGATCATTGAGTCCATTGACTCGAAATTGCTGACGCAGGGCATTATGTATATGCTGAGAAGATTTCTGCCCAAAATGAAGATAACCCAGCCCAAGCGTTTGGTGAGCAGCAGATGGAGCATTGATCCCGCCCATTTGGGGGCCTATTCCTATCCCTCCCTGCTGACCAAAAGCTATAACACTGGCCCCGATCAATTGGCCCAGCCCGTGAATTTGCTGGCCTATGAGCCAGCAAGATCATCCTATGTGTCTTTGTATGATGTTAGGCCCATGTCTGTCCGACCAATCATCTTGTTCGCTGGCGAGGCGACGAGCTCCACACACTACTCGACGGTTCACGGGGCTGTCGAGACGGGATTACGAGAGGCTCGTCGACTTACCGGCTACTACCAGAAGGACTTGTAGTCGACATTTGAACAGAAGTTGAATCTCTGGCGTGTATTCAAATCCTCGAGTTATATTTTCAATAAAAAATGTTAAAGATCTATTTATCTTTACTTTTAATTTTTATATTCTGTGTCCATTGCGGGTAGGCGAGTAAAGCGAGCAGTTGACATAGCCCCCTTTTGTTCTTTTCTTTTCCCAAAAGAACTTATAGTAGAATTTTGAGTAGATGAAGTTGCGAATCTTTCAGTTATATTTTTCTATTAAAAAAGTAAAGTAACTTTACTTTTCCCGGATGATCTGTGGCTTAAAGTCCAGCTCCGTTGCCTTTTGTAGCGACTCCGCGTAGAGGGGTAAACGTTGTGTCAAACGGAAGCCCCAGAAATCCTTCACCTGGCGACACAAATTCAGATCCAGTTCCGTCACTAGCAGACCATCATTGCAACGTGATAAACTCTGAAAGGAAAAACAATGAGTCATTTAAAAATGTCTTCAAAATTCATCTTGTTCAAATTCCGACTTACCGGAGTTCTGGAACCATCTGGAGCCGCGACGTATGAGGAGCCGTAGAAGGGTCCGAACTCCTTGTGCGCTGGTCGTCCGTCGCCCGAGGTGTATTCATGGGGGAACTCCTCGGTGCCCACGCGATTGATGCCCACCGTGAAGTAGCTGTTGGCAATGGCCGCATTTCGTGCCTCGATGCACCACAGTGGCTCCGAGAGTCGTCCAATTGTGGCCGAGGGATTGAACACGATTTCGGCGCCATTCAAACCAAACATCATCCAGTTCTGCGGATGATGGCGTCCATAGCAAATGTTAATGGCAATCTTGCCAAATTCCGTTTCAAAAACCGGATGTCCCGTGTTGCCCTCCATGTAGTAGGTGGATTCGTTAAAGTCTCCCACGCGTGGTATGTGATTCTTGCGATGTTTGCCAATGTAGCGACCACTGTTGGAGATGACCACAGCCGTGTTCCAGATCGTCTCGCCATGCTCCACATCCCGCTCGAGTATCGAGTGTACGATGACCATGTTGTAGGCCTTGGCCAACTCGGCCAGCATCTTGGTTGTGGGTCCCTTCTCAGCCTCCTCGGCGAACTCGCACCAAGGGAACTTTTCGCGTGTGCAGAAGGCAAAGGGCATGGCTGCAGATAAAGAGAAGAGAGAGAGGAGAATTAATGTAATTAGAATTATAAGATAAAGTATAGCTGCTATAAAAACGAGTTGGGAGCTGGCGAGCAAAACGAGCGAGGGCTAAGCGCCCTATTATAAGAATCAAATTTAAAGAAAACTGTATGAAAAAAAAATTAAATAGAATAATGCATAATAGTATAATAATTTAGAAAAAATTAGTTCATTGATTTTGTGACAAAAGAAGTTTCAGTTTTTCAGCATCCGTTTAAATATTTTATTCAGCTAGTGATATAAATATTAATTCCTAAATTAGAATTATAAAATAAAGTATAGCTGTTATAAAAACGAGCTGGGAGCTGGCGAGCAAAACGAGCGAGGGCTAAGCGCCCTATTATAAGAATCAAACTTAATAAAAAGTATATGATAAAAAAAAAATAAAATTAAATAATGCATAAATAGTATAATAATTTAGAAAAAAAATTAGTTTATTGATTTTGGAAAAAAGAAGTTTCAGCTTTTTAGCATCTGTTTGAATATGTGATATAAATTTTAATTCCTAAATTTTCTCGTTTTGTGCTTTGTTGTTTTTCAAAATATTTTTCAAGTTTTTTAATGGATATCTTAGTGTATCTTAGTTGAAAGTACTCACTCCAAGCCTCCTGGGTGCACACAATGTTGCAGCCCGCCTCTGCCGCCGCCTTGATCATGACCCTGACCTTCTTCCAGATGGCCTCGCGCTGCTCCGCGATGGGCGCCGTCGTTGGCAGCACTATGGAGTTCTGTATGGCGCCCACTCGAACAATGCGCGGCTTTCTCAACTCCTCCTGGCGAGCCATAAAGCGATATCCCTTGATTTCGAAAGCATTTTCCTTGGCTGTGGCTAAAGCATCAGCCGGCAGTTCAAGAGTTTGACTAAAAAAGGGTTGCAAAACAATAGCAGAGCGAGAGGGTTGATAAGAGACAGACAGAGAGAGAGAGAGAGCAATAAATTGAGAGCAAAAGTGAGTTCGCATTTTATTCAGTTTAGCCTTATTTACTGCTTCGTAAACATTGCTTTCGCTTTTTTTTTGTATTTTATGTATCTGCTGTTTGTTTTGCTCGTCAAATTTTTTGCCACAAGCTTTTGATACGGACAAAAGTGTGTGTGCGCCGTGGCGTATACGTGATATGTACAATCTAATTATAAATTTAATGTGCATATATGTATATGTATATATTGATATAAGGAGAGCTGACCAATTGATGTTCATCAAAGAATTTGACTTTCTTCTAGACTTATCTCTGCAGCTTCGCCTTTAAATTGTATTTAAAATTGTCTAATCTAATGTCAAGTTCATAAATTATGTTTACACTTTTATATTATTTATTTAAGTATTTTATTTAAAATTTCCATTAGCAAGTTTATGTTAAATGCTTTTAGTTTTTGGTTGACTGCTTTTTAAAATTAAATAAAATTATAAAAACGTATATAAATTTGTATATTATTTAATTTGAATTGTTTTATTTTAGAATATTTATATTTAATTTAATTGACATTTAAATAAATAATAATAAAATAATATATACAGTATGTGTAGTTACTTACTCCTTCTCCACGCCATAGAGAATGCGCTTCACCTCTTTCAGCTCATCAGCTGGCAAATGCTTTTCGAGGCATTCATCCAGACTCTTTAATTCAAATGCAGACATAATTATTGCAAGGGAAACACACAGATACACACACACGAAATGCGCAAATTCAATCAATTTAATGGGGAGTACTTGTTACGGGTACTCGTTTCTGGGACAGTGAACCACTCGCGATTAGCGCACAGTCCGGAATGTGAATGCCACGCGATCGCAGCCTGTTCCGAACTTAATTCATTTTCGCTGACTCTGCCGCTACCTCTGCCGCTTCCTCTGCCGCTGTCACTACCTCTGCCGCTGCTCTGCTGGTGTTTCGCCACACCAACCCTCCTCTCTCTCGCTCTCTTTGTGCTGGCGCTCGCTCTGTTTGACCTTATCGCGTTCAGCAATGACGCTGCTGAGGAACAGACCTAAGTCAACTGAGCAGTCGCTGCTTTAACCCTTATGCGCGCAGCGGTCTTCAATAGCCACACGGCAAAATCTAAAAACTGAGTCTGTAATATGTACTATATATTAATTTGTCAAATAAAACTGTTAAAATCAGAATTATTTGGTGATTTTTATCTATTTTTAAAGAAACACCTCTTCTTATTTGGATATAATATTAAAAATAATTTAATTTCAATATTTATTTAAAAATCGTGGAATATCTTTGAAAAGTTAAATTTTTTTCTCTTTTTTTGCGATTTATTTTTGAAAATCATTTTTGTCTAAACTCTTAATTGTGATTCCTTGTTTAAAATTTATATAAAATATGAGCTGGGTTAACAATGGAAAAACCCCTATACTTTGTAAGACTCCTGTTGATTTATCTTTTATTGCATTAAGACAAGCCACTAGTTATTTCGAGTTTGTTTATCTTCTCATAAAATATGAGATTGTAGAGCTTATCAGCAGAGCACTCAATGTTCTCGTGTCGTGTGATTTAACACAGAACATATGCAAATACCAATCTTTGAGAACAAGTGCACTTATTAACACTTATGTGGGTATTTTAGGTATACCTCCCTGTGAGTTTTCTGATTCTAAGCAGAGTACAGAGCTGGAAATAGTGATTCAATTTCTTAATCAAGCACCTCTAAACTAAAAAATTTCCAGTTTTTTCTGGAGCTTTTCTCTCAATACTCCGATATTCAATTTTGGCTCTCTTAAAATTTTAAACAACAATAATAAGAAAAGACACAACAGTTTTTTGTTCTGGAATTTGTAACACATTTATAATTCTCTCTGGTTTCGTCTATAAAATTTAAACATTTTATATCATTAATATATATATTTAGATTAATTTTGGACATCATTATTTGAATAAAATAATTGTTGTACAACATACTTTCTTGTTTTGTTTTCTAATTGTTTAATTTTATAGTAATTTTCGCTTAAATTTTTGGTTAAATGAGTTTTTGAATTAGTTTACATAATTAGTTTTATTTTTTTGTCTTTAATATAATTTTTTAAATTTGTTTTTATTGTATTCTTTTCATTGTTTTCACTTTTACGCAAAAAGGTACATGTCGTGAAAAGGACTAACGCTGGACAGGATTGTCCCCAAAGGACAGCCTAAGGGTTAATAGTATTTTCTCTGTCTGCCGTCCGTCCATCCGTTCGTCTGTCTATCTCTGTCTCTGTCTATCTAAATGCCGTGCAACATTGGCAACTAACTGTACATTTAGCTTTTTTTTTTAGCGGTTTTAAACGGTTTTTTGTTTAACGAACCGAATTTTAAGGGCTAAATTCGTATGGCAAATACTTTGGTGTTTGTTCAACAAATTGCTAGGGGGATGCAAGGAATCATTCCCCGATGATTCCTCGATTACTGCACCCAAATTGAGGGCGCCCAGAGAGGTTCGTTCTCCAATCTCTGGACATTCTGGACGAGTTGCTCAAACGCATTCAACAGCTCTCCATTGACGATCTCCACATCGAAGAAGTGGCCATAGAGGAAGTCAATGCGCTCCGCCGACTTCAACATATCCTCGAATTCCTCATCCGTGAAGCTGCGAGCATTCGCCTCATCGAACGTGGACTTGGCACGCGCCTCAGTTCGCGTGGACTTCAGAATGTCCAACTCTGGCGGCTTGATGTGCACGAGGAATGGCTTCAACTGTGCCGTTCTCAACGTCTTGATGGCCTGATAGTGTGGACTCAGCACACAGACACAGCCGGCATTCACAATCGACTTGACACTCTCCGCCGAGGTGCCGTACAGGTGTCCCTTGTACTCGCCGTGCTCCACAAATTTCCCGGCCTCAATGTCCGCATCCATTTTGTCGCGCGCCACGAATATATATTCCCTGCCAGGAACTTCACCAGTGCGCATGGGTCGCGTGGTGTCTGGAGATAGGAATTCAAATATTATAATTTATATAATATTTTTATAATTTTGTTTTGTCACTCACATGGCACCGGACTGCGGAACTTCTCGGGATCCCGAGCGATGAGGCGACGCCGCAGCTCGTTGCGTCCAACTCCAGGGGCGCCAATGAGGACGACGGGACGAAAGATGCCGGGACGTGGATAGAGCTTGGCCACCTCCTCATACGTGGCAATCTGTTCCCGATCAAAGTCATCGTTCTCTGTCAAATCGTACATGATCTTTTTAGTCTTTGGCTGACGGCACGAGGAGCTGCTGCTGCTCGTCTGCAGACGCGGCGACCCCGGCGGGGTGGTGCAGAGGGAGGCGCATGAACCCGCTGATGTATTCCCCACCCCCAGGAGATGATTTCAGTTTCGGGTTAAGGGTGAAGCGATCGATCGATTGTTGTTGTTATGAATGAAGCGAGCGGGCAAAATGATTAGTAAAATGACACGAATGAATCTCATGGCGGGAGAAATGAAATCAGTTCAAATTAGTTGGAGTTAACTACTTGTGCTAATGAATATTTAATTTATTTATTTTATTACTACTTGGCATTGAGAAAAGTAGTGCTATTTAAATATATGTAATTGAATATTGAAAGCAATGAACATTTTGTGCTTTCCAAATAATTATAATGAACACATAATTAAAATTGCGTTAATAAAGTTTTGATATTTTTTAAAAATTTTTAATAAGTAAAAATTGCAGAAAAATGGTAAAAAGCAAAAATTAAGAACATTAAACCATAAATAAAAAAAAAATGTAAAAATGTTTTTAATTTTGCTTAAATTATATTTTTTAGCAATTTTCAATATTTTGAAATGGGTTTGTAATTTTTTTTTTATAATTCTTTTCCACTTTCTAAATTTTTGGTATATTTTCAATTTTCAATGCCAATTAAAAAGTAATTATAATGCTTATGAGGTATACCCAGGAGTAATATCAGTTTAAAAGATCACTTTCTAATCTTGACTTACGCTTCGAGTCCAAGTCGTTGGACTCCCGTTGGGTGCGTTCGTGCAGGATGCGTCGCTCCTGCAGCGCTCGACTGGGAATGAGACCCGCTCTGGCCGAGCGCTCGTGATCCTTGCGTGCCTGCCACCAATAGGCATCGTCCTGGGCCACAATGTGCAGCACATCGCCGCGCTGGAAGGCCAGCCCGGCCTCCTTGCAGGGTATGTACGGATCCACATCCGGATTGTAGTCGAAGTGAGCCCGAACTCGCACCTTCGACTCCCGCTGGGCGCCCTTCGTGTCCGCGGGCACCAGTTTAAACGTAATCGTGCCCTCTGAATTTTGCTGAAATTGTTAATTAATTAATTTATTAATATAATTTATTAAGTATTTTGTTTGGATCTGCAGTAACTCAATTACGATTAAATATTATCAGTTTGTTTGACATTTAATCTAATAACTAACTCTGTGTTTTTCCATAAATTTAATTAAATTTATTTTAAAGTATTAATACATTATTTTTAGCATCATTTAGCCAAAATATATTATAAGATGCAATTATTTGCATGTCGTAATAAATGAAGATAAGAAAAGAACTCATACATATGTTCAGAATTTTGCTGTCGAGATTCACAAGGCCTCGGTGGCGCAGTTGGCAGCGCGTAAGTCTCATAATCTTAAGGTCGTGAGTTCGAGCCTCACCCGGGGCAGGTAATTTTTTTTTTTTTTCTTTTACCAGTAGAGCTGCCAGTTTTCAAACTTTTTTAGATTTTCTCAATATTTTTCAAAATAACTTTCATTTTAATCATGTAACAAATTGTTAATTTTTGATTGCAAATTAATTACCAAAATAGTGAGAACGTCGCCTGGCGTTTTGCCCTCCACATTGATGCTGTTGACCTCGATGACCTCGTCGCCCACGTGTATGAGACCCGAACGATCCGCAGCTCCGCCGTGCATAATTCTCGCGATGATTATTTTGCCAGTTTCCTCGTCCGTTTTTATGGTTGCGCCCTAAAAGTAGGCAGCATTTTTATTACTGAAGCACTAACTGCAGTTGCATGTGTGCGTGCGAGTTTTCTGTGTGAGTGAGAGTGTTTATATGTGTGAGTGTCTGCGTATGTGTGTGTGTGTATGTGTGATTGATTTTGAATTTACAACAATAAATAGATTACAAGAAAGTACAACAAATTGCGCTTGATTTTGTACAAAGTTTGTGTGTTGTTGTTGTGTAAAGAGTTTTGTTGTTGATATTGTTGTCGTTGTTGTTGTTGTTGTTGTTGTGGTGGAAAGTTTAACAACATTTTGATTTAAATTATTTATTGCAGCTATACAGTAAGGACATTGTTTACTTACAACAATCGGTTCCGCACTTTGTGCTCCTGTCTGTGTTTTGTTTATTTATTTTGTTATTTATTTTGAATTATGTTTTATTTTATGGGCGAGTTTTGGAAAATCAATTCGATTTTATTCGATTTTGGAAATGTTTTTAATTTTTTTTTTGTATACAAAGCAAAATGTACAAAATATTTGTTAGCGTAAATAATTTGAAAAGAGATGCGGTTTTGAAGGAAATGAATGAGAAGCGCAGAGAGGAGCAGTTGGAGCAGTATTATTTATTTTTTAAAGACATAAGGCAAAGGCTGAGAACAGTTATAATATGAGAATGATTGGGACTATGAAATGTGGATAGTACACAGTAGACGGATAATAACCAGGTTTAGCTTTTTATACAGATCGATTGACAATGCGAATGACGGACGATGAAGCTGAAGATGGGCATGAGATCGACAGGATCGACAGGCAGGATTATCAGGATTGATTGATTAACTCACCAAGGGTTCGTTGCTCTTCACGAGCTGCACAATTTTAATGGTCTCCTCGTCCTCATCCATTTCAATGGGCACCTCGGGCAGATGCGGATAAAAATCCTTTTGTGCAATGGCATCGTGAGCAAAGAGCAGATGCTGCAACATGTAATTGTAGTTTTGTATTTTAGTTATAGTTATCAAAAAATAGAATTTAAAATTCATGCTCACCTGGACGTGGGAGTCTTGTAGCAGGTGGAAAGTCTCCTTGCAGTCATCGCTCAGGTGGCAGCGCTGAGATAACTGTTCCAGCACCTCATAGAGCACCTGGGCCGAGGTGGACAGCACTGGCGCCAGTCGATCATCGCGTCCCACCTTGGCCACCTTTGTGTGCACATTGACCAGGGCATTCAGCTCCTTG
Organism: Drosophila recens; assembly: GCA_037043495.1. Taxonomy (NCBI): domain Eukaryota; kingdom Metazoa; phylum Arthropoda; class Insecta; order Diptera; family Drosophilidae; genus Drosophila; species Drosophila recens. The sequence continues at coordinate 70,495 of JBAMBJ010004029.1, forward strand.
GACTCCAGCAATGCCTTGAGAAAATCAATCTCCTGGTCATTGGACAAATTGTCCGATTCCTTAAGTGTGGTTATTAATCTGGATAGCGCTGTGTGGTAAAAAAAATTATTTATAGCACTGTATTAAATTTTGAAAACTTTGTATGAAACTTGCCTGGATCCCAATTGATATCTGATGCCATAACTGCAGCTAGCATGCTACGAAAAACACACACAGTTTCTTATCTTTGATTGTTTCTCCTTCTTGCTGCTTAAAATGTAATATTTGATAGTTATTTAAGATCAATAGATTATTTAATAAAAAATTTAATAAGAAAATGTATTTAATGATTATTACTATAGTCTAATTCAATACAATAATGAAGATTGTTCTTCATTAAAAATAGATGCCAAGATATCACTTAATTTTTGTTAAGCGGATTCAACCATCCCTCTACGCAGACCTTCTCAGACAGACATTGAAAGAAGTCCAATATGGAAGCTCAATGAAACACGTACATTGAATAAAAATCGATATCTGAATTTAACTCAATTTGGCTGAGTTTTGGCCCCAAAGGAGGCACAATACACTTTCGAGTTACGTGTTACAGTGAGTAGCATCCTTAGCTGACACTGAATAAAAAATGAAAATTTGATGCGTGCTAAAAGTCAATTTGCAAACATCTTACAGAAGTTTGGCAAGGCAGAAAGAGGACGCAAGGACTTTAATGCCTTCCGTTTTGTTAGTTTGCCAAAAAAATAAATTTGTTGACAACGCGTCGTATACGTAATGGGGACATTGATAATGCGACATTTTTGATTTTCCTTAGACTTTTGGCTGGCGTCGAGCTGGCGACACTTTCCTCCCACTATTGCCACTCACCATTTACCCCTCCCAAAAGCCACAAAGCTGACGCAAATGCAATTAGCTGGCTTTAGGCCCAGTTAGAAGCAACTGGGGTCAACTGGGGCTGCTCCACTTGCCACTGCTGCTGATTTATTTGCAGCGGCAGCTCGATTAGAAATAACACAATTTATGGTCACTCTAACAATGCACTACAGATAGGAGGAGAGAGAGAGGGGGGCAGGGGGAACATGGCTTTGTCTCGCTTGAATGGTTGTTGTTCTCCTTTTAGTGACAGTCATAAATTGCAGCTGGATGCACCACTGACCCAACCACAAACAGCCACTAGCAAGGTAAAAAGCTGTGTTGGTATTTTAGCTATTTTGTATAGCTTAAAGCTAAAAAAGTTTAATAAATTCTATTCGACAAAATTCCGGATATTTTATTATTTGACCTTTTTCCTGATTGCTGAAGAGTTTAAGTTGAAAAATACAATGACAAAAATATATTTGCCTTAAATTTTAATTAACCTTTAGCTTTGTTATTATTCAAAATTCCGGATATTTTAAAAAATTATTTGACCTTTTTCCTGATTGCTGAAGAGTTTAAGTTGAAAAATACAATGACAAAAATATATTTGCCTTAAATTTTAATTAACCTTTAGCTATGTTATTATTCAAAAATATTTTTTTTTTTTAATTTTATGAATCGTATGGAAAATATGATCTTTTCTATGATTTTTAAGCAAAAAATGTAAAATAAACTTCTAAGTATGTCTAGTATATGAAAGTAAAAAAAAAATTCAAATTATAATTTTTCTCTTTTCAATATTTTGATATAACGCAACAAATAATATTAATTTATATTCCAGAAAAAATCGAGTAAAATAATGTGTTTCCCAAAAAAAATTTTTATTTTTGCTACCTTTTTTTTAAATCATACAACTTTTATCGAAAAGTTATTATTTCAATTGCAGATGTTTTTACCATTTCTTTTAAGTTTTTTCATCTCATCGCTTTTTTAGTTATTTTTTTTACGATTTTTTCCAGCTACTTTAGCGCTTAAAATTCTGGCAACACTGGGTGGCAATAATAATGTGCCCACTGCATACATTAAATGTTCAATGGCTGCGCTTCCTGTTGCATCGCTGCACGAAGTGGAAAATAGGAAAATAGGCATAGCTTCTACTTGTTTTTCTTCTTCCCCATCCCCTTCTTCTCCTTCTTCTTTGTCACCTTCCTCATCTCTCTTCTGGACAGCTGCCAAGTGCCACAAAAGTGTTTACAGTTTACTGCCACTTTGGCGTTAGTAAAATGGCTTGAACTCGTTCTCATGCCATTGACTCATTAGCGCATTTCCTTTGACCTGGCTCAAACACATTACGCGACACGAAAAATAGCTGCAAGTTTATGAACCTTAAACATTAACTTTTTGGAACATTCACAATCTTCAGAGACATGAATAAAACTAATCAACTTCCCCTCGCCCTTTTGATTTTAATCTCTAATTTAACCTTTCAGTATAAATTTCGATTTATATAGAATTAATATTATTTTATTATCTCTTTAAATTTTATAATTAATTTATGACATTAAATAAATAGATAAATCATTTAAAACTGAAAATGATGCAAGTCCTTAACACTGTTGAAGCTGTTCAAAGGGCACTTCTAATTGGGTTTATCAGTGCTCTACTTTCTGCTCACTTTCATATCATACCATATCAAGTCTAAAAGTTTCGATGACCTTGAACTACATACACGCACACACACACACTTTAGTATATACTATATACACAATATGTCAAAAGGCAACCAAAAACAACATCAGTGTCTTTTGTCAGGGTGAAACGACGTCACTAGTGTGGGAGTTGATGTGTTTTAAATGGGTGAAAGGGGTTGTACGAGGGGTGGAGAGGGGTAGAAGAAGCTTAAGTATTACTGCAACTGACTGCTACAAGGCTAAAGCGCTTCACAATCAATGCAAATTGGCAAAGAAAGGTCTTTCTTCAGAAATTGAATCATTTAAATGCTAAAACCAATATGGGTCGATTGGTTGGAAATAAATTTACATACTACTATTGTCTAAAACTAGTTTATATTGGGACTTTTTTATTTGCAAGGTGAGACCCAGTTGAACACATAAAATTTTAATTCAAACTAGAACACATCAATTATTTCTATAATTTTTTTAATTCTCTTTAAAACGAACATATTACTTTAAATAGTAAATAAACTATTTTTCATGGCATATTTTTATGGGAATACCCCTGTTGTCTTGCAAGTAAAGTGCGTGATGAGCTTGTCTATCAACCTGCCAATGTGTGTGTGTGTGTGTGGTTGTGTGTGTGTGTGTTGAGCTGCAATTACGCTAATTGCAAGTGCGGTTGCACTTCACAGGACTTCAAAACCAAGTGCCAAGTGCTTTTGGTCTAATGCGTGTCTTTTTACTTCTTTCTTGGTATCAGAATACAGTCTGGCAAACACACTTGTTGTTGTTGTTGCTATTAATGCTCTTGTTGTTGTTGTTGTTGTTGTGCATAATGATACGTGTCAATGGGCAGACAAAGGAAGGCACTGTGCTCATAAGATAAGACAGGTGAACACAATATGACAGCATTGTTCACTTGAACAGAGAGACAGAGAGGGAGAGGCTGGAGAGAGAGAGACTGAGAGATAGGGGGATAGAGAGAGGCAGAGAGAGCGAGGGAGAGAAGAGAAGGAGGAAGAGAGAGCAGGGGTTGATAAATCTCAAACAAAACTGAACAAAAACAGAAAAAATTATGATTTTTTAAATTTTAATTGTGAAATAAAATCCATTTTTTTGTATAGAAGAATTGAAACAATATCTCTTACTTAATAAAAATACTATAGAATGACGATCACATTTAAAGTCGTATTAAAAAATCATAATATTTTTTTATTACAATTAAACTTTAAATAAAAGGTATGTATGTTAAATATTTGACAGTAAATTTCGACAACATAAACTAAATTCACATACAAAACATTTCAAAAATTAGTAAAAAGATGAATTAAAATATTTAAGTAAAATATTTAATTTTATTTTAAAATTTTATGTATTATTAAAATTCTTTTTATTATAAATTTAAAATGAAAGTTTTTTTTTATATATTTTTATATTTATCTTATTTTGTTAAATTAATACAATTTGATTTAAATCATTTTACTCAATTGGCTGACAAAATTGATAATCAAAATTGTCAATAAAACTTTACAACAATTGTTTATAAAAATAAAAACAAGTGAATGTAAAGATAAAAGCTGGCCACACTGCAAAAGAGCACAAACGAGAGAGCAAAGAGAGACACCGTAAGAAAGAGAGAGTGAAGAGAGAGAGCGCGTAAGAGAGCAGTGTTAAATGAAAAATTTTCATTTGGATTTTGTAATTAAGAAAAATCAAAGATGTTTCGAGGCAAATAGTAAATATGCAATTGAGTGTAAAAATTACCTGAGATCAAATTGAATTCCAGAAATTGATGCTCTCGGTGGTTGTTGTTGTTGTCGCTAGTGTTTATGGTTGTTGTTGTTAGTTTGTTTTGTTACTTTGCATATGCCAATCGTCACTTTTGTCACATTTGAGACATGACAAAAACACTGTTGAGAATTTTACACGGCGTTTGTTTTATTTTTAAACCGTTTTTTCACTTGGCACACACAAATAAATACATATGTATGTATTTTAATGAATATATCTCTTTAAATATACACTTAATATAGCTCAGATTCGAGGCTATTTTTAGTCAAGTCCTCAAGCATTTCGAGAGCAAACAATTGTCGTTGATTTTGTTGTTAAATTTCGCACAAGGAACTGAAACTGAACGGAACTGTGGCGCCTCTTGGACACAATTTGATAAACCGAGACAGAGACGAGAGACTGAGAAATCGGCGAGAGCTGAGAACTTTAAATAGAGAACAGTCTGTTTTTGACTTGCGTCTCCACGAGCGACTGCAGCGAGCGACTGACTCGAGCTGAACTGAACTGAACTGAGCCCAAAATTGCCTTGTTCTTTCCCTTGCCTGAAACTGAACTGGCTGCCCATTCAGAAAACAAAAATTGAATCGCAGACACCGCCAACAACACCGCATTACCGCACCACCAATCACACCACACAACTGGGCAACTGAGCAACTGAGCGGAGCATGAGGGTTGAAATTGCGCATGTCAGCAAATTGTGTGAGCACAACATAAATATACAAGTCTATCAGCGATTGCATACAGGGTGCTCCACTGTCACAATTCCCAAACATATTTGGCAAAAAAGAGAAAAATAGCTATCATATTTTTATTTTAGCAGAAATTTTGCTCTTTAAAGATTTGATATGCTTGTAAATATGATTTTTAAAAGATTTCCTGTGCTTGCATACAGAGTGTTCCACAGATACATTTCTTATACATAGTTAGCAAAAATGAAAAAAAGCTATCATACTTTTCTTTTTGTATGGTGTTTTGCTTTTTGAAGATTTGATATCCTTGCAAATATGATTTTTAAAAGACTTTTAGTCTAGCAGCGATTTTATACAGGATCTTCCAAAGTTTAAGTTTTTTAGCATATCTGGCAAAATAGATATGAGAGCTGTTTTCAGCGTGTCGAAGATTTGATACCCTTTGAAAATATTATTTTTATGAGGTTTTTTTTTAAAAAATTTTTATTTTTATTACGAATAAGTAACTTTTGAAAAAAGTTTTTGAAAATAATTTGTTTTTTTGTTGAAACTAATTAGTTCAGGATGTATAACATAACACTAAATACGAATTCGGTAACTGTTGTTTACATATCTAAAAAAAAGCATAGCTTTTTTTAAATGCAAATTTTTAGCCGATCGCTTCTATGACATCTAGATGATATAGTTATCCGATAAGTAATTGGTATAAAGAGAGACTACATGACTTTGGCTTTATTTTTAAAAAATACGTATTTCACTTAATTTTATCATACATTTCAACCGAGGAATCCAGCACCACCTGCTCCCAATAGGCCTGCACCACCTGCACCGCCAAAGCCACCAAAGCCACCGGATACCTTTTTGTCGTATCTGGCGTGGTAACGTCCGCCTCCAAATCCACCGCCACCAAAACCGCCAGCTCCAAAGCCACCGCCACCGAGTCCGCCCAATCCGCCGAGTCCACCGCCACCGAAGCCGCCTTTGAAACCACCGCCTCCGAATGCACGTCCTCGAACTCGAACCGTTTCCCGGTAGCTGCCAAAGCCGCCGCCACCACCGAAGCCGCCAAAGCCGCCACCGGCTCCACCAATGCCACCGAGGCCTACACCACCCACTGCGTAGGTTTCCAGCACCATCGCACCACAAATGATCAGCAGCAGTTGTAAATGGCACCACTTCATCGTCATCTTGATCGAGTCGTTAATCACGTCGTTATGTGGCGCCTGCGCAGATCCACCATCGTTTTTATGCCCCACACTGCACTCGGTGGTGCGTCATGAAACCACCGAAAATTCCCCGCAGTTATGTTGTGTTTGCTCACACATTAACCACCATTGAGCGATGCTGGTTGGTTACGGGCCTCCATCCACGTGGCTGGCCAGCATTTCTGACCTTCACTCGAAGATGATAAGGTGTGAACTACACTGTGAGAAATAGTTGAGTACAGTATCAATTTAGGAGTCCAACAATAAAGGATATTTCGAATGAAAAGCGGTTAAGTTTCTATAAAATTATGAGAAATTTATATTATGGAAAAAAGTAAATAAACTAAATTTTCCAAGTAAATAAAATTTTGATACAGAATCATATTAAAGGTTGAACATTGATCAAATTGACATTCCGAAAGGTTTCGGTTGAGTTTTGACAAAATTCTGGAAGTGTAAAGCTTTTAAGAAACTTGTACAGGGTAGGTATGAAAAAAAGTTGAGATTTGGAAAAAAAATTAAATTTGTCAACCTTATAAATTTTGGATGTAGAATCAATTAAGAGATCTAAAAATGGTTTGATTGACTTTTTGCAAGGAAATCGGCTAATTTTTGTCAAAGTTGTGAAAGATGGAATTTTTTTAAAAGCCGACAAGGGAAAAAAAAATAAATATATTTGGTGAAACAAAATGAAATTTTTCAACCTGTTATAGCTTTTGCAAGGAAATCGGTTGAGTTTTGGGATACCTATGACAATTTGTAGCTTTCGATAAAATGGGTTTAATACTCTTCGAATTATCAAGGAGATTTTCAAAGTGTACAAAAGTTTTTTTCAGTGTAGAGACGAAACTATAATGAAGGCAGCTTAAACATTTCTAGAATTCAACAGCAATGACACTGAGCTGGGGGAATTTTGGCATCCCGTTTGTGTGAATTGGTAATGCAAATATTTAGGCCAACAGTTGAGGCTAAAACCGACATGGTCAACTAATTAATTTGCATAAATAAGCAGCTTGGGTTGGGGCAATCTTCAGTGTGTTGGTTTCAAAGATTCAACGATGATCCGGCAAACGGTTTTCCTGCTGATCTCGACACTTGTCCTCAGTCTCATGCAGGCCACGCCCATTTTAAGCGAGGGCGGCAATGGAATTGTGCGAAAGACGCGTCACATTATTGGCGGCGGTGGCATCGTCGGAGGCGGTGGCATTGTGACTGGAGGTGGTGTTGGTGGCGGTGGCTACCTCGGTGCACCACCAATACACACTGTGCCCGTGGTGACCACGGTGCCCGTTATAACCACAGTGCCCGTGGTGTCCACCATTTCCACAGTCCAAACGATTCCCAGCTACGGCTATGGACAGAACTATTATGGTGGCTACAATGGAGGATTTGGTGGTGGCGGCTTTGGAGGTGGCGGCTTTGGAGGTGGCGGAATTGGAGGTGGCGGCTTTGGCGGTGGCGGCTTTGGCGGGGGCGGCGGCGGCTTTGGCGGTCGTAGTCTTGGCGGTGGCAGCTTTGTTGGCGGTGGTATTGGCTTTGCCAAGATAAAAGGTTTTGGCATCGGCGGTTTTTTGGGTTGAATAAAGTTTCGAGTGTAAACAATCAATAAACCAAAGTGGTTCGAGTTTGAAATTGCCTCACTGTCAGTACTGCCAGCTTAGCTTATTTATAGCTAGAAAAAAAAAATGTTTAATCACTGAAAAATATAATTAAATGCAAACGTTTTTGGTTGGAATTACGCTGGACATTTTTGAGCCAATTTATTTTTTTTATATTTTAACTTTCTTTGTCTTTTTTTATATTTTGGAATTTTTTAAATTGAACTTGCTTTAAATTTCAAAATTCTGGCAGCACTGTAGCGAGTGTGTGTTTTTTTTTGATGGACTTCAACGGATTTGATGATACTGCAGTTTTGCTTTGGAGATTAAAGTTGTGGCTCTTGTTTATGTTTTTTTTCCTGAGTTTCATTTTACGTTTTCGGCTGTTTGTTTGTCTATTATTTTGTTATAACTCAAGATAAATAAAATAAGCAAAAACAAGCGACTGAGCTCGGCCAAAAAATACTCTGTATTTTAGAAGACAGAAAGCTGTATATGTCGCATTCTATATTACACATATAACTCTCTGCGATCAATGGGTATAGAGTATTTTCAAAGGCTAATTTGCTTTAATGTTTTTCAACAAAGTTTCATTTGTGTATTTGAGCAGTCCAAAGTATTTTGAGTATGTATTTAAGAAGCGTATAATGCGATCAGCCACTGTATGCTTAAGAGTTGGAGCATTGAAGCTACAGTGGGTCAGAGTATCCGATGTCTTTTATAATAAATTTGAAGAGCATTTTATGAGAGCCACTTGAGTCTTAAAAAAATGTTTAAAAGTGACATTTGAATTTAGATAAACTATAGTAAAAAAATTTAACATATTTAATGATTAAACGCAAGCATTTATAATAAACTCTCATTATTTGTTATACTCTTATGTGATTTTTTGTTAAATAATACTTAAGCTTATACTCAATTCACAAAGTTGCTAAGTTCACGTATAAACTTATAAAAAAAAAGCTAAATTTATCAAGAAGATAAACCAACAGAGGACAGCTTCAGCACTTGTTTAATGTATTTATCACCTCATTAAATCCCTCTTCATAGGCATCTCTTGTTTAGATCAAAACAGGTAACTTGAGCACCGAGTGGTTCCACTGTGGATCAAACAGACACTTCCGCATCGACTATAAGTATATTCATCAGTTGTGGGTCAATTTCAGGTAAACAACAATGCTTTTAAAATAAGTAATTATTTTTGGCTATTTTTCTGGTGTGGTCGCGACTTCAATGACACTCAAGAATAAAGCCAATGAACTTCATCTCATATTTTTTGGCTATAAATTCAAGCACAATTCGTGGCTCTGATTTAGTGGCCAACAGAATCTCGTTCTGACTGTGATTGCTCGAAATCCAAATGGAATACGCCAAAGTCTGTTTAGTTCTCTGCGCCTTTGTGGTGCTCTGTGCAGTGGGCAGAGCCGAGGAGGTGGAGTTGGAGCTGGCACCAGCAGCACCACCAGCTGCGGATCTTGTGGATGCGGGCGAGAATTCACAAGCTGATGTCGATGCGAATGTGCGTAAAACGCGTCAATACTTTGGACCACCACCACCGCCTTTCTTTGGACCACCGCCACCACCCTACTACGGCGGTGGTTACGTTGGCTTTGGCGGTGGCTACGGTGGTGGCTTCGGCTTTGGTGGTGGATATCAGCGCACTCGTGTCGTGACACGCACTCGTTATCGTGGTGGCTTCGGTGGCTTCGGCGGTGCTTATTACGGCTAAATGGATAAATGGATTCCATTTTCCATTTGCGACATTTACAACATTTGTGATATTTCTTTTATTTTTTTCTCTCTCTCTCGTTTTGTACTTCAATAAATGTCTTTATGTTTTTGGCAAAAGTTGTTTATTTTTATATTTATTTTTTGGGGGAGTGCCCCACTTTTATGATGCGAAAGTGGTTGCCCCACTGTAAACTGGGAGCTCTGCTTATAAGTGGATGGGCTCAGTTTTGTTTGCGGGCTCGAAAAGATGCGTTTCATTTGCCTATTGCTGCTGCTGCCTCTTGGCGGCTCTTTGGTCTGGACTTTTAAATTGGACGAGCTGGAGATGGATGCTCTGGTGGCACCATCACCGCCAGCGGGTAATGCTTATTTCCTTAATTAATTCATTTATTTATATATATTTTTATATTCGAAACACACAAGTTTTGTAGGTAAAAACATTAATAATTCAACATTTAAATAAACCGTTAGATTCAGATTGAAATAAGATAAAAGTGCTTGATATTATTTATATTTAAAATTTATGATTATATATTTTTTAATTTTTGTAAGTAATTACTAAAAATTATATAAACTAAAATTAAATTAATTTGATGTTCAAATTAAATAATTAAATTTACAATTAATATTAAGCAATAACTATAGATTACAATTTAAATTGTAAATCTAACTAGAGTAAAATTCTTATTCTTGCAGCTGCCAATCACAAGCATAATTTGTGGCGCAGCTTTATGGGGCAAGTGCGTCAGGCCCTGCACCGCTTCCAGCCCACAAGGAGCACAACAACCACAACGTCTACAACCACCACAACCACCATTCGCCCTCGTATACAATTTCGCGGCACCACAACGGAACCCAAACTGCAATTCTACGGCGCTCTGAATCCCATTTTTCAAATGCGCAACTTTTGAATTTAATTTAGCTAAAAATGGATTTTTTAAAAATTTTTTTAAAAATTTTGTTAAAATAATTAAAAACCAACAAATATTTTTTCCAGGCATCCTAGAAAACGATTTATAAAAGTTGTATCTAAAACTCAAAGGTTAACATTTATTTATGTTATTTTTTTATTTTTATTTTGATTTAAAATAAGAGCTAAAGTTATTTATTTGTTTATTGAGAAAAATCAAAAAATCATTTTTAAATTATAATTTGTTTATTTAAAAAATTACTATTGTTACAGTCTATCTTATGCTACATTTTTTAATTAAAAGAGTTAACATAGAAAAGTGCTTTCTTTTTTAGCGGAAATGCTTGTTGAAGAGTCCCTTGAAACCGCCGAGGCCACCGCCAAAGCCATGTCCCAGTCCAAGTCCACCGAAGCCACCGCCAAAGCCATGTCCCAAGCCGAGTCCATGGAGTCCACCGCCAAAGCCGCCGAAGCCACCAAATTTGCCACCTAGTCCACCACCGAAACCACCGAGTCCCAAGCCACGAGTTACACGCTCATTATCCGACTCCGAGTCCGTCTCTGGTGATTGCACCACATCGAAATCCACATCGAGCAGTGTAAGTGGTGCACTTTCCAGAGGATCAAGTGGTGCTGCCAAATTGTGGTTCAAACTGCAGATGATAACCAGGAAAAAAAGACACAGAGCGAGAAACTTCATGTTGATTGATTGATGGGATTGATGATGATCTTCTGCTGATGATCTTTTTGTACTTGAGCACAAATCTTGAAGATTCATGCTTTTTATACCACTGACCAAATTTTCTTCATCTCTTCTGGCTCGTCTTCAAAATCTGCTAATTGAAAGAATCCACATTGCGACTTGAACTTGTTGTCAACTGCTCCCCCGCCCAAAAAAAAAATGTACTTTCATTCATTGATCTTCAATTTTTGTTAACTTGGCTTACGTTGGGTTGGTCGCGGTCTCAAGTTTGCTTAGGCCTCGTCGTCGGTTACATCATATTTGTCTTTGTGTTTTTATTTGAGTTTGTTTTTGAGTTTGTTGCTGAGTTTTGGTCTTGAAACGTTATCTAATTGACCTTAGCGGCCAGTTGTGTGTATCTCTCTGGTTAACATTTACAATTGGCCACGTTTGGCAATCATTATTGAACCAGTTCACAAACTGTGTTATGTCTGGGCAACAGCTCATCTCTCTGAGCTGCATTCTAAAACGAGTTTCGCCATTTCTAAATTATCTTCTATTTTATTACCCAATTGAAATTCCTATTTTTTGCAGGCATTACAAAAAAATTTCAATAAAATTATTGTAACACATTGGAAGTAAACAAAATAAGTGTTTAAAATCTAGAATTTTGAATTTAATATAAGCTACAAAAATGTATTTAAACAAAAATATAAAACTTGAAAAATTTTCAGTGTTCAAAAGTTATAAGAAATAAAATTTAATTAATTTAATTTTTCCGTTTTTAATATTAATAGTTATTTATTTAACGTTAATCAAGGGTATTCGCAATAAAACTATTTAAATTAATAATTAAATTAAACCAATTTACAGAATATTTTAAATTATACATCTTAAAAGATAAAAACTGTAATCAAAAAAATTAATTTCATCTTTTTATAAATTTATATTTCATAAGCCAAACATTTTCCATAAGTAACGATCAGTTTATTTAGTGCTTTAAAATTAAAAACATGTTTTTAATTATTTGAAATTGATATAAATATTAGTGTATAGTATTTATTTTCCTAATGTCAATTTATTAATTATTTTAGCCCTAATTCACATATCTTAATAAAAGTTTCCCAGTTTAATGTTAAACAATTTGGGTTCTTGTTTGGCAACATTTTTCTAGAGAATCTCTTAACTTTATATGCACTGTAGTTGCACACATTTCTTGCAGTGTAGCACATCAGACGATGCTGCTAATTGAAAAAATTTCGATGAGTTCGTTGAACGAATCAAAAGAGTTTTGTTTAAACTATAGCAATATTTTATTAAGCTAATTTAAGTTAATTTTAGTTTTGTTGTGTTAGCATCTCGTTTGCAGCATTAGCTTGCGACGCCTGTGCAGATACTTTTTGTAGTTAGTGTTGCCTCTGCTGTTGAGCCATTTAATTGATTGTTGACGTCTACGTTTGATTAAGTCTGGACAAGGTTTATGAAGACGATGATGATGTAAATGGTGGTGAAAATGATGATGATGAAGACGATGTTGGCGATGATTAAGTTGCGGTGACACTGTGCGATGTCTGCGCACAGTGTCCTGGACAAAAGGACGAGACCAGACAAGTGGATCCAAGCTGGCATCATAATTTGCCTCATTTAGACTCGTCGAAAACGTCGACTTTCCCTCGCCAATTTGCAGTGTAATTAGTAACAGGAGTCCCACTAATATTCCCAATTCACTTCTCAGTTGTATGTTAATAAACCAAAATGCTGAGCTCATCGTGTTGTGATTCCTGCTTGCAACGCGCTTAATTAGAAACTGGTGCACTTTATGTGCAACGCATTGTCTCTTATACTCGAAACTCATCTGGATACTCACCTGGATCGCTTGGAAAATGTTGAGCAAATAGTGAGAAACCTTTTGGCATGCTTCAGCTGTCTTTAAGAGTATTTGCTTCTCTTTGAGCCACTTCTTCTACCTGCACTGACAATTTGTCAATGACCTTTCCCAATGTAATGTAGGTAAAAGTGTTCAAACATGTTGAGCAGGTCAACAAATTGCATTCCTAGTGCATTTTCAACGCTGTCCGAGACAACACATGATTCACTTAGATTAACGAGTAGATAAGATCTGTTTACTCCAATCTTACTCCAATTATGCCATGAACAGTGTAACACATTCAACAAGATATGGCACACAACATAATTGTATACAATTGGTCAAATATGTTAGTTGTTAAATAATGATTTGTAATCATAATCATTAGTAATTAGATTATTTTTGTTTAAAAGTCGATCTAATGATTAAATTACGATTATTTTCGGTTTTTCCTAATTATTTAATGATAAAGATTAAAAAAAATCAAAAATAATCTAAAATCATTACAATTATTTAAAAATAATCAGAAAAAAAATATAATAAAAAATAATATTTTTTAGTATTCGGACTATTTCTGATTTTTTCTAATAATTTCTGATTATTTTTGATTATTTCTGATTATTTATGACTATTTAGTAAAAATCAAATTGTTTTAAATTTTCACAATCAAAGTAGCCATAATAATCAGAAAATATTAAAAACAATCAGAAATAATCAGAAAGATTATTTTTTATCTTTTCTGATTATTTTTGAATATTTGTAATAATTTTAGATTACTTCTGATTTTTTGTAATCGTAATCATTAAATAATCACAACTTTTTCAACAGTAAATTATATAGTTACTACGATTATTTCCAAAAATAATTTAATTGATAGTAATTCTAATCGAAATGTAACAGGTATGTTCTGATCAAATTAATTAAAAGTCTTTATTCTTATTTAATTAAATAGATGTTGCTTTTTGTTTAGAATAAAATAAGCTAAATTATCCATTGAATTATTTTTTTTTGGTAATCTACAATGTATTCAATCTTTGCTATACCTAAGAAAACTTTTCTTTAATGTGGCCTTAACTTGTAACAATCAAACATGATTTCTTACTTAAATATATGTTTTTACAGGCTTTATTCACAACTCTTTGAGTCCTCAATTTCAGGTAGTTGAATAAAAGGATTTTTATTATGTCTGAAACTCTGAAATACTTACAATGGAAATCTTGAATGGGTCAACTACACAAATGGGTGAATTTTCCCTGTTAAACAGCATGTGTCATCGTAGGCTCGCAAATAGTTAGCGAACAATGGGACTCTAACATAGATTTCACTTTCTGAGTACGAGTCGCAATAAAGTGAAAGGGCCTAAATCGGGCAAATGACTAACAAATTGGCATCGTGCAGGTCGCAAAGTGTCTGGTCAACACTCTTCTTCTTCTTCGCTCCATGATGCATTTTAGCCTTGCACTTGACACAGACTTCGACTTCGATTCCGACTTTGAATATGTTTGTCTGCCATTTGTGACTTTGTCTGCGTCTCCTACTGTGACTGTGATTTTAACCCTGACTTTGGCTAGACAATTAGCGAGCATGTAGAAGAAGACAAAGATTTAGAAAAAGACGAAGAAGAAGAGAGACATGTCTGCGGTGAGTTATGCGCAAGTTGAACAAGTAGGAATATTAGAGTCCAGGTGCTCAACTGTTAGATGCCCAGTATGCTTTAAATTTAATCAGCATAAATGAAATATATATTTAAAAAATATATATAAACAAATAAGTAAACGCTGAAAAAAATATTAATTTTTATTGAGAATTTTAAGGAACGAAACTGGCAAAATGGCTGAAAATATGATAGAATTAAGCCTGGAATAAACATGACTAACAATAAGATAATGGATGTCTAAAAAGATATTACCTAAATCAAGATTATTCAAGTAAAATTATTTATTTTAAGGCATTATTTTTAATTTTAATTTTAGGTAATAAAACTGATGCTCCGCAAATTTAATAAAACTCTATAAATATATAAATAATATTTAAAATTTATATACAACCCTTCTGGGCAGCTCGGATCGAAGAAAATGGATGGAAAACACACTCGAATATATTTGAAAGTATAAAACATTGCAATTTAATTTTATTTTTATATTTTAAAGTTTTTTTTTATAATAATGTTTCAATTATTTTATTGACTGTGACTTTTAAATTGATCTATTTGTTATAATATTTTACTATTTAACTTTAATTGATCTCACTCCCATTGCTACATTGCCACAGAATTGTAAGCTTGTTTATACTCTTGGTACTGGGCTAAAAACCCGTTGTGGCAACTCAAGTTCAGGGCAGCCTGCAGAGTAATCCAAAGTCCCAGTTAGCCCACTTTCGACTTGGCTAACAGCAATTGACACATATGAGTAGAAACAGGCATGTTGCATGTTGCAAGTTGAATGTTGCCAGTGAAAAAGTGGCACAGGCAACAGCCAGAAGAGTTGCATAAAAGCTGCAGTTGCCACTCGATGCGGCCACAGTACGCGATCAAAGTTCTCGCCAAGATGTGCAACAAATTCCAATTGCCGATGCTGCTGCTGCTGCCACTCTTGGCCATCTGCCTCTTCCTGGCCAATGCTGAGGCACAACAACAACAACATCAGCAACATCAGCATCAGCAACAGCAACAGCTACAACAACAGCAACGTTTGCGTTTGCCTCTGGGCTACAATATGCGATTGGGTTCGGTTCCTACGCGATTTGTTGGCAAAGGCGCCTACACATTGGCCGCCAAAAGGGGCGTGTCCCCCTCCCCCAAATGGCAGCAACAATTGCAGGCGCAGTTACCACACCAACAACAATTGCTACAGCAACAGCAACAACTGCAGCAAAAACAACTGCAGCAGCAGCAACAAAAACAGCTGCAACAACAGCAACAACAACAACAAAAACAGCAGCTGCAACAACGCATGCAACTTTATCAGTGGGCCACAATGGGAGGCAAGAAATACAATTCAAATATATAAATAAATAAGATAAAAATTATAATTTATTTATTTATATATTTGAATTGTCAACTCTTCATAAATATATAAATAAATAAAGTTTATACAATAATTAATTTATTTATATATTTTAATTTATTTATTAAATTTACTTTATTTGTTTATTTTATAAAATTAAATAAAAATTTCTTTGTTTCTAAGACGTCAACTAATAGTGCAAGAAATTTAAAATCATATATAAAATTAGGAAAATTAATAAAAACAATAAAAGCAAACTATAAAATTTAAATTCAAACTGAAAACTAAAAGGATACAAATTTCAATATTTAATGTTTAAAGATATAAGTTTGACAAGTTGAAATATATATACATATGTTTAAATATTTTAATTTATTGTCAACTGTGAAGAGTTGATAAAGTTTTGTGAGTATAGATACTAAGATATTATGCTAAATAAACAGAAACAAATACAAATACAGAAATTGTAACAAATTTGACAAAAATATAAAAAATACGGAAATAAAATCAATTTTCTTTGACTTTTTTATTTTATTATGCATAAAAAAAACAAATATATATTTAGTTTCAAAACATATACTTTATTTCTTGATGTAAATTGTTATTAATTTTTTTTTTTATATTAAAAAATATATAATTAAGTAATACACAATCATTTAGTTTGATTTTGTAAAACTTATTGCTCAAATTTTCGATTCCTGGTAATAAAATAAAAAACGAAATAGATTGTTTTTTGATATGCACGTGAAAAATATATATTTAGCTAAATAAATAAAATAAATTATTTTCTTTTAAATAAGTTTAAAATCAAATGAAGATGATCTAAAAAGCTGGAGCATAATGATGCATGTTCATGCGCTCGAAGATTGAGTTGCCGGCCTCTCCAAAGTATCCAGGAATGGGCATGCCAGCTCCGGGAACTCCTCCAACTCCTGCTCCAATTCCAACACCTCCAACTCCACCACCAATTCCAGCTCCAAATCCTCCAACTCCTGCTCCGATTCCTGCTTGAGGATACAGACCATTTGGAGGAGCAGCTCCCAATCCCTGCACATTGGCCATGTTGATGATGTTGTTCAAGGCTGCGAAGTTGTCCACACCTGGCTGGGGTCCAAATCCATTGCCATTGCCCAGTTGTGGATACATGAAACCGGAAGCGGCTTGTGAATTGCCAGGATAAGCGCCCAGACCCAAACCGTAGCCCAGACCCAAGCTGGGATCACTCGGATAACCAGGATAATTGTTGGCGCCCAGATAAGGCGCCACAGGAGCTGCTCCGCCACCAAAGACGAGGCCAGGATAGCCTTGATAACGGGCCATTCCCATTTGCATTCCCATCTGATTATTGATGGCCATGCTTGACATGGGCAGCTGCATCGAAGTCATCGCTGGCGTCATGTTCGACGTCATCATCTTAACATCTGCCTCCGTTCCCGTGGCTGGACTCTTCAGCTGACGCTGCTCCCGCTCCCGAGTGGGCTGAGCTTGACAGCTGCCCAGCAGCATCAAGGAAATGAGCAGAAGGGATTTCTGGGCACACTGGACACACTTCATCTTGGCAACGTTTGCAATTGACAACTGTTTGCTTCCGGCTCGTTGAATCCGCTTTTTATGCAACTCCCAAAAGGGGAAACTTTCTTTTGCCAAAATGATTCAAAAAATATTAAAAGATCGCTTGGTGATTGGTTTTCTTTTTGGCTCGTAAAATTTACCTTTTTATGGTTGCCAAAAAAAAAAAAATATAAGCTAAAACCTAAAATAAGCCGAACAGACTCTGAACGTGTCTGCGTTTTGTAATCTCTTTATCTTTATAAACAATTCGCACATTTTGCCTAATGCCAACCGCAAATAAGGTGCTAAGTGTCCGAGTCTTCGTCGTCGTCTTCGTCTTGGACAAATGGCGAAGTCGAAACTCTGCCAGCCAGAAAATTATCATTGTTGTTGTTGTTTGAAGTGGTGGATTTTGACGTGAAATTGGGCAAAGTGAAATGCTCTTCATTCGCCTTCTATTGATTGCTTTGTCAAACGAAAGACTTAGGCAACGAACTTGTTTTCGATTCCTGCCTAAAAGTATGCAGCACATTTTTCAAAACACTTGCCATGACTCATGATCTTGACTTTATTATCTTTTCTGTTTTAAATTAATACTTTGCAACATATTTAATATTTTAGCATATTTAATATTTAACATATTTAATATTTTAATATTTTTTTGGCCACTACTTTAGCTGATAGTTAATAAATAAATGCAATCAATTGTTGGCATCTAACTAACCCAGCTTAGCGTGGATAATAAATCCATTTACAATTACTATATCTATAAAATTTGTTGTATCAGATGTTTGTGACCATCTTTGGCGAATTTGACAATATATGACTACAGACACAATCGATCACATTGTCAGGTTCACCTCTAAGATCAGGAAATGGAATAAACTGATATAAAATTTTATTTGCAGAGCACTACATTTATTTAGTTTTTTGTTTCTTACAGATTAATATTCTGCAATAGGCAATAGGTAAGTTGCTTTTACAGTTTATTTCGATGAATGAAATGGAATCAATTAATTAATTTTTTTTTTTATTGTTAAATTAAAAATCTGACTATTTAAGTAGACTTGAGAAACTATTCATTCCTCAAGTAGAAGATAAGTATATTTTCATCAGCAATATTAATTCTTAAATTTTGTTTTCTCATGTTAAAAGTTTATCAAAATAAATAATAAGTTGTAAATTAAATTTGATGTCATATCTTGTTTAATAAAATAAATAAATAAATTACAGTCTTTGTAAATGCAATACGAGTCTACAGCTAGACTTAAGGATAGTTCTTATTGACTATTTAAATCAAATGTGAGTGGAACTATTTGCCAAAGCTGTCCTTGTAGGCAGCACGTTCTCGGTCCGCACGAAGCGTAAGTGCATCGTAGGAATCGAAGCCGGAGACACGACGATCTGCCAGATCAGAGCGACGATGTGGCTCCAGGGCATTGGGACTGTTGTGGTATCCATAGACAACGCTGCTGGGATAGCAGATGAAGTAGTCCTGGGAGCGCTTCTGCCTCACAGGCTGTCCACTGATGTCCACAGGTGAGTTGAGCGCCTGGTACGGATTATTCTGGCTGTCAATGGGCGCCGAGTGACTTTGATGCAGGACAACACTCAAAGTCAGCAGGATCAGGGTGAATATTTTTGTGCTGTTCATATTGTTGCTTATCACTTGTTTAGTAAAGTACTTTTGATTAACTTTCAGTTTCAGTTGAAATATTTGAATTTCAGTGCTGTTGATGTGTTGCTATCGGAGTTCCTTTTGGTTCTGTGTCTCAACTCGATCTGGAAGATTGTTTTATATGTGAATTTGCGATTTGAATACTTAACACTATGCGCTAATTATTACGACAGACAGAGCTCCAGGCAGGGCCACTAATTTAATTTGCTGTACACTGGGAGAAAATTGATTTGAATTGAAAAAATATTAGCTTATTTTATTTGCAACTTTTTATTTTATTTTAAAACACACATTTGAAATGAAATAAAAAATTTTAAAATATTTAAGTTAAAAATTATAATTTTCTAATTAGTTAGAAAAAAGTTATTTTCATACTCTAATATAGTATTAGGATATTAACATAGTTAATCAAAATGTAGTAAAGTATTCAATAAAATAAATATTCATTCTTTTTAAGTATAATTATTCTTTTAGCTTAAAATATTTAATTTAAATTTCAACATATTCAAAAATAAAATATATGACTCTTTTATTTAGTCAGTTATATTTATATTAACTTTGACATAAAATAATGATTTTAGTTTAATCAAACTATTTAAAATGAAATTAAGATGTATTGTTTTTTTTGCCATATTTTTTTTTTGAGTGTACATATTTTAAGCTTATTAGCACCTGTTAAGACTGCGGCACAGCATTTCCGTCAATGAGGAGAAGGAGAGGGGAAGGGGGTTTTAAGGGGGTGTTAGGGGGTGTTATGACGTCTACACTGCGGCTGTTAATAATCAAAGGGGGAGGCTTTAATTTGTGGTTTATTTTTGTTGTTGTGGTAGGTGCTGCCTTCGTAATGTCTTTAAAACTCACAATGAGTCAGATTCTCCCACTTTTCACAATTTGCGTCAATATATTTTAGTTATTTCCAGATTTGGACATATGTATTTTTATAGAGTTATGTAAGCTTTATGTTACTAAGAATAGCATGAAGTGTTTATTTACATTCTATTATTTCCCAGCTGAGCTTAGTGTATTTTGCGTGTTGTAAGGAAAAAGGCGTTAATTAATTGAGACACAAATTCAAATGATTCACATTCCCAATACGTCAACATTGTCAAAGGTTTCCGTGTAATTTTCTAATTAAACTCACTACAAAATATTTGTTTTAGCTAAATTTATTTATGAATCAGATAAGTTTCTCGGCTCCTTTAAACTTTTATATTTATTTTGTTTATTTATATAGATTTAAACATTACTCAAAATTGACTATGAACTATAAAGTAAATAAAACACCTACAATTTTAAAGTCCAGCCCAATCGGTGCTAGGTACCAACAGTTACATTTTTTTATTACTGAACATTTAAAAATAAACTAAACCTTTCACCCAAAATCGAAACCAGTAAATGTGAACTTTTTTAATTATATTAATCTCATTTTATTTGATTATTTATATTTTAATTATCAGCTCAAGTTCAACTTACAATTTCTAGTTAAAATGAGCGTAGACCGGAACTTTTTATTTAATTTATAAATTGTCTACAGGTTTCTGTTTAAAATGATTAAATGGCATTGACGTTGGTGAAATATTAAATTAATCAAATTAATTATCGTTTTATAATTTCATAATTTCATTTACGTCATGATATTTGTTGATTCACTTTGTCCGACTATTTTGCGTTTATAATGTATGTAAATAAATTATTTAAGCTTATTTGTTATTGTTATATTTATAAACGTCAAAAAGGATGTAATACTCGGATACTTTTTTTAAGCATACAATATAATTTTTGAAATATTTCCAAGTCATTAGCCAGTTTAATTAATTAGTCTGGTTATGCCGTAAATCGCATGACTAATCATCAAAACCGATTAATCAATGTGTTTTGACTGAAATGTTTGCAATGATTAGGCATTAAACCTTACTTAAGAGTAATATCGTTTTAAAATCAACTTTGTAAATTTCTCAACATGTTCCCTTAGGTGTCAGCTCATTCAAAATTCATGGCATATTTTATTAGAATTTTGTGGCATTTTTTCAGGGATCGCAAAAGAGAATTATGAGCTTAAAAATATTTTCTGTATGAATGGAAAATCTTTGATAAATAATTTTTGTCTGGATTACTATCAATCAAATTTAATTTAAATTTAACTTATTTCACAACAAATAATTTGTATTTTTCTATTTATATATTACAAATTATAATAGCTACAGTCATTACATTTTACAATCACTTTTGATATATATATTTAATAAATGGAATTTTTTGAAGCCCATTAGCTGCCACTGGAGCTGTCTGGAATATTTTTATAGGCGATAAAAGTACTACTATTGACTGTCATTGTTGGGAGTGAAAACCGGCTGGGAGAGGTGTCAAAATGAGATGGAATAAAACGTCGAAACAGTTTCGTACCTGCCCCCAAAGCATGTTTATATTTTTGTTGCTTTGTTTTGATTTTATTTTCGTTTACTTAATTTTATCTTGCTTTAGTTTCGTTTTGTCTAATTTCGTTTATTTTTAAATCCAAGATTTGTGAATTTATTTGCCAAAACTGGCGCTCGCCGATGCCGACGCTGAGGCTGATGCACTGCCGCCACCGCCAAAGCCACCGCGACCGCCGTAGCCACCGCGTCCGCCTCCGTAGCCACCACGACGATATCCGCCACCACCGCCACCACAGCAGAAACCACGGCGACCACCGCCAAAGAATCGAGCGACACGAGTTCCATCGCCACCATCGTCAATTGGCTGGGCATCGACGTCCTCCAGGGTCAGTTTCTGTGCCTGTGGCTGCTCCGGCTCCAAGGGATGTCCACTGGCGTAGGCCAAGATTAGGCAGCTGAATAATGCCAACACCACAATGTATTTCATCTTTAATCTTTAAGTTTACAATTGCTTCTATGGACAATTATTCGAAATCCGAGATCTTTTATAGTCGACACGATTTGTTGATTAATCGTTCGTGGGAGTCCCCTTAATGAGAACTTTTTGATTTCGATTCTTCCTTCGAATAAATTCATTAATTTTGCCACCTATCATTACCAGCTCTTTTTTGTTCTTGATGATTTCACGGGAACTTGTAAGCAGCAGCTAATGGAAATCCCAGGTCCCAAACAATTTGACTGCCCCTTCACTATACACTCCCCCTATTACGTCTACCATGCTCACTTTTACACACCATTGTCAAATTGGCCTAGAGCCAAAGACCTACAAAAGATGCTCGTACTTGTTTTGTTGTTTACTTCTAGAAAGACTCGGTGAAAAAAACGAACACATGTTCTAAACTTCTCACATACGAGATCATAAATTGTGAACAAGCCCCTTTAGCAGCTTGTTAGCGAAAGGGGGACTCACTTTTGGATACTCTGCACTAAAAGTTAGCCCAATGGGGCTATTCAGGGACTTAAAAAGAATCAAATCAAAAAATTAATAATAATCGGAAAAATAGGGAAAATACTAAAATCAGTATAGATTTTGGCATCCTTTCTTTCTTTTTCTTAGTCAATATTATAATAATAACTAAACAGATATTCTAATAAATTGTAATCTAAATTAAAATTAAAAATCAAAGTTACATTTTGATTCTTAAATATAAATAAATATTAAGTATTATTGAACAATTTTTTCTAATCAGATAAAAATAATTGGAGTAGTTTTTTATTTAAATTTTTGATGACAAATAATTTTATAAATAATTTTTATATTAAAAGTTATAATCGTAACAATCCCTTTATAAATTATAAGTTTTTCGTGGACCAATCGAAATTCCTACCAATTGTGTATCAAACATAATCATTTTATAGGGTATGTTTTTAAAGATCACTTCCAATTTGCATATTCTGATTGTTTTCATATTGTTATTGCTTTCGCGCCGCAGTAATTTGAGCTTTTTTTTTGCACGTTAAGAGGCAATCGAAAATTATTGAAACTTGTTAGGAGTTGTGTTGTTTGATCACTGATCACTGACCTCTCGACAGCGACTGAAATATTGCGCAGTACAAGATCACGTTCCACATTCTCTTCATGTTGATAAACATCAAATATTTAAGCTAATTTAAATATTTTAAATATTATTTTAATTAAGAATTTTAAAAGACAGATGCAGTTTTTTGTGTGACATTCCATACCTTTAAATAAAAAAGAAATATTTTCTCACATATATATTTTTTTTTATTCATCATATTTTTAATTATTTCTTTTTAAATTAAAATTGTTGTTCTATGATTATAAGTATGATAGTAAAAAAAATTAATTGCATACTTTTGGGCTGGAAAAGAAATTACTGAAAATATGGTATTGTATAGTCAATCCCTCAAATAATTGACCAAAATAAAATTAGGCAAGAATGTATATTCATATTTTTGCAATATTGGAATTAGTTTACAAGATCAGAATTTTTATTGTAATATGTTTTAGAATGTTCTTTCTCTGAATGTAAATCAAGCAAACAACAAAAAGTGACGTTTAATCAATTAAGATGCTTGTAAACAAAACGTAAGCTTAATGAATGGCACACAAAACCGGTTGTACTTATAAATCTGTTGAAATTTACATTATATGAAAATGTAGGCGTGGCAATTTGTCTGACACGTGTCGAGAGAAACACTTAATTGAAATATTAAAAGATAAAACACAAAGCTTCATTTAATAATTAAAAATTTCCATACAAGTATGTAATTGGCTGAAAGCAAACTGATAATTAAGTTTGCTATTGACTTTTTATTGTCTAACTAAAAGGTGAATTGCCTATAAAATAAGCAATTTCCATTTAAATTACCATGACTAAAAATTGAGAGGGCGAAAAGCCCCGCGGAAGTAAATAAACGTGTTAACGGTGTTAAACCGATTTTAGCCAATATTAATTTGGTCAATATTTGCCGAAACGTTAGGCAAGGTCAATGTCAATTGACAACATTAGACGGAGGCGTCTGCACACTCTTGAGATCTGATGAAAGCTGAGATCTGATGGAACCAGAACCAGTCTATGACGTTGACGCGACTTCGACGCGTTTTCGACGCGACTTCCGCGCGACTTTAGCTCGCTTCAACGCGTTTCTTGCGTGTTTCCGTTCGAGGCACTGTGGAAAGCAAGTTCGAATAATTTTCTGCATTTTTGTTTTGTTAATATGAGATAAATAAAATAAGCAAAATAAATAAATAAAAAAAAAAATATATTAAATATACAAAAAAACTAGATTATGAGCATTAAATAAAATTCTATGATTCTATTTAAAAAATAAATAAGTGAACTTAGACTTTATACCCACTGTGCCAAGTAACGCTTTTTAATGATGCGGCAAAAATGAAGGTCTGCCAGTTTCCGAAACATTCAAACTAATTTGGAAATTTTGCTGAAGAACAGTTGACTGATTTTGTTTTGTTTGTTTTTGCGTTGTTTTTGGGCTGGTCATGTTATTAGATGTCTTGGTTTCTTGGTTTCTTGGCGTGGCTGCTCTTGAATTTTGGCTTATATAAAACTCATTTCATTCAAGTGCTGCAACTTTAGTTGCCATTTGCTGTTCCGCGCGCTTAGTTTAGTTAGTATCTGCATCTAAATTTGTATCTGTATCTTTTGGAATGTATCTGCTGTCGCGTCTGGGATTGTTGTGTCTGCTCTTTGCACTCGTTGTCGGTCAGAGGAGTAAGGGAAAATCAGCGCAGCCTCAAGGACGCACTTTGGGCCTATTGACGCCGTTGTTATTTGGGTCTGGTGGATCCTTATTCGATGTACCTGTTGCTCCCGTGGGCGGCTTAGGCGGAGGAGGCGTGGCAGCAGCTGGTGGCGGAGCTGGAACGCAGTCGGATCAGTTCTATGGAGGTGGGGGCGGCGGAGGATATGGCAGTGGATATGGCAATGGATATGGCAATGGATATGGCAACGTCTATGGTTACAGGCCTAACTATGGCTATGGCTATTTTGGCTATCCGGGTCTTGCTCAGAGCTACTTTGGCTATCCGGGCTATGGTCTGAATTACTACAGACCCAGCTACAACTACAATTATCAAAGACCTGTACAAAATCCGGGCAATTACTACGGCTCCAGGCCCAACTATGGCAATTATGGGAACTATGGCAACTATGCATCGAGTCCATCCTACAGTTCCCCTCAGAGTGCAGCGGCTGTCTCCCCTGGCGTCTCACCTGGTGCCTCACCTGGCTCACAATTGAGCACAGCCCAGGCTGCACAGCTGGCTGGACTTTTGGGACAGGCACTCGGCAGCAGCCTACGCCCCTTGGTGGCCAACGGTGGGGGCGTGGCAGGCGGTGCAGGCGGAGGCGCGAATCCCCAAGCTTTGAGTGGCCTATTAGGTTTGCTTGGTTAAAGCGGAATACACCGCAAAAAAAAATAGTATCACTCAAAAAAATCCAGTTTAAAATTCCTAATTTTAATTTAAGCTTGTATTTTGACAGTATATAACTAGAATTTAGTTGTTAAATGAAGTTTACACAAAAAAGACTCAGCATTAAACTAGCCAAATAAGCCTAAAATACTTGATTCAAGTAAAAACAAATACTTATTGTGACTTATGTATTAAGTATTTTCAATAAGTTTACAGACTAATCTTATGCCAAATCTTCAACTGGAACGTGTGCATAAAATAACAAAGTATTTGTAATTTAAGAAATGTTTAACTAGTTTTTAAAGTCATTTTCCACAAAATTGTTTGCAAAATAAAGATAT
The DNA here is from genome assembly GCA_037043495.1 of Drosophila recens. Classification (NCBI taxonomy): domain Eukaryota; kingdom Metazoa; phylum Arthropoda; class Insecta; order Diptera; family Drosophilidae; genus Drosophila; species Drosophila recens. The sequence goes on from JBAMBJ010004029.1 coordinate 96,404, forward strand.
TTGTTGTTAATCATTAAAATACATATGCTACAAAATTATTTGTACAGTACAATTTTTATACCCATATACATATGGGCAATTCTCCAGAAATGTCAACCGAGCCTAAAAACGAAAAATTGCTCAAAAACTCACATCTTGTGAAATTATGTTCCAAAAATGTATTCCAGTTATTTATTTAAGCAATATACGCTAAAAGAAATTCAATAGGATGAACATATAGATTCTACATTGGAATAAATTCACTTTTTCTATGTTTTTGCCCATTTTCTTAAAAATTGATTTCCAAAATAGACCGTTTGTATTCTATCTATTACACTAAGAAGGATAGTAAGATTGTAACATAAACCATTTTAACACATAGAAATATATTGAAATTTTAATTTGCAACAAGTTTTTCGAGCGGTTTCGATATATAATTTAAAAAAAGAGAGACAGAAACAACATAAATATTTTGTGGAATACTTTGTCACGTGCGACATGTCGCGTGCGACAGTGACTCAAATCAAATTTAAAAAAAAACTACTTAATATTTTTAAATCAAACAAAATGCATTTTTTAGATAAATGAATGCATTACATTTTAAAATAAATTGGATCAAAATATTCGTTCACGTTTTGCCGAAATTAGTGCTAGAGCTGGTCGACGAAAAAACGACTTCTATCTGAGTCGCGTGCGAATGTCTTGGTTATTTTAAATTATCTTGAAAACGAACAATTTCCCAAAATCAACTTTAACACCAATTGTAGTGCTAATCAATACCTATAAGTTTCCCCTTTTGTCACAACAAAATAATGTTTTGGCATATGTTTTATTTCACTTTGAATGCGTACGAATGTCGCATTCGACATGGGAGAATTACCCATATGTATTTATTATTTATGTAAAGGGTTTTTTTTTCGATTTTTCGATGTATTTTTGGATCACTAGTTGTGCCTAATATTATTATTACTTTAACAGCTATGTAAGTCAAGTCTTCACAGAAAAAAAATATAAATCGTTTAAATTCCGTTTGAATGATGCAAAACTTTCCTTAACCCATTAAGAAACAATTGAAAATTTTGAATTTTATAAAAGTCAACTTTAAAACTTTTTTCCTCGATTTTTCTCAACAAATATTTTGATGCTTTGTGTTGTTGCTGTTTTGCTGGGTTGATCTGGCCAGTGTGTCTCATTGTAAAATTAAAAAAACATTTTAATGATGCAAAACTTTCTTAAAAAAATGTTAAAAATTTCAAAAATCTTTTTGCTAGTATTTTTTAAATGTTTTTGAAAATCCTAAAAATTACTAGTTTAGCCCCTTTTTCCTATTTTTTCCTCCTTTTCATACAAAAAGTGCCATTTTAAGCATTATTCAAAAAATTTTAAAAATTACTAGAAAAAATATTTTTGAAATTTTTTTTTTAGGCACTTTTTAAATTTTTTGAAGAGCGTTTTTTTGCATCAAAATATTTTTAAAAAAAAATCGAGAAAAAAAGTCGAAAAAAAACACTTTGACAAAAGTTCTAGATTTTCCATGGATACTTAATGGGTTAAAGAAATTTTTGTGTCATTCAAACGGAAATAAAATGATAAGATTATTTTAAGAAATCTGCATAAAATCTTTTGTGTTAAAAGTATAATTTTTTGAATAACTTTATCCACATATACTAATTTTACTGGGTGTATTAGTACATAAATAAATACCGTTCACTATTACTTTTAAAAAATGTTTGTTAGTTTTATAGCCAGCTAACCCATAAAAGTTAGTAAGTAAGTTTAAGTAAGTTTCGACCTTACAATGTTTTATTCAATCTCTAAAATATATTTTCACTTTAAGTGAACTGATAAACATGTTGTAGTGCTATGTTAAGCTGTTGCGTTTATCAGCTAATAACATAACAAGTGCAACATTGTATGAACAAGTATTTGTTTGCAATTAAGCAACGTCTCTATTGTTTCCGGTGGTTGACAACCAATTAAGTTTTCGAGATATTCACTTCTTATTTATGAATATTATTGATTCCGGCATTTGTATTTAAGAATGCCAGCCAAATATCGAATTGACTTCAGTTGCAATTTGCATTTTGTACTACGTACGACATGCAGATTTACAGGATTTTGGTCTTAATTTTTACGGTCAGCTCGGTATTTGCCGAAGAGATTTCAAAAAGGCGAAAAGTGGAAAATACGGTAAGTTCCTTATTCAAACTTTTATTGAAAAACAAAATATATGAATAATATAAAAAAATGTACCAAAAGTAATTTTTTAAATATTATACAGTAATGCAAAAAATAATATAAACGAAAGTAATTCTTTCACCGTATATTTTTGGTATATTTAACTCGTTTTTTTTTTATTCTTTTTCAATTTGTATAATAATTATTAAGATTTTTACACCATCCAAATCATTTTGATGATTTCTGATTCCTGATTCCAACAGCTTGACCGTATTGTTAGCCATGGATATCCGGCGGAGTATCATCAAGTAAAAACCGATGATAATAATTTGCTTGCGGTCTTCCGAATTCCCCATTCCCACAAGTTGCAGAATCAGAACAAGACGCGTCCAGTTGTCCTGTTGCAGCACGGACTGATCAGCTCCTCGGATATCTGGGTGCTTTGTGGTCCCGATAGCTCGTTGCCCTATTTGCTGGCTGATGCGGGATTCGATGTGTGGATAGGCAATTACCGTGGCAATCAATACTCAAAATTGATAAAGGAACCCTCGTGGCATTTCAGTTGGCATGAGATTGGCGTCTTTGACGTGGCAGCCATGATCGATTTCGCATTAAAGACAAATGGACAGGGCCAGAAGTCTCTTCACTATGTGGGACACTCTCAAGGAACCACGGTATTTCTCACCTTAATGTCGATGCGTCCCGAGTACAACGACAAGATTAAAACCGCCCATTTACTTTCGCCCGTCGCGAGTATGAAGAATACCAAAAATGAGTGTTTTGTTCACGCGGCAAACTTTTTTAATTATGATGGCTATTGGGCTTGGTACCTATCCGACAAAAAGTTTAGAACTTATAGTCCTTTCCTCTCGAGGGGCTTGTGGGATTGGTTGGAAAACTTTTGGAACGGCATGTCGCACTTCGTTGGAATATTTCAAAACTGTCTGACTATGGCTTATCAAATCAACTCGGCACATACTAATAAGGTAGGCACAAACATATATATATATATATACATATGTAAATAATACAATAGAAACGTTAAATTTGTTTGTATTTTTTTAAGTGCTTTGAAAATAATTTATTTTTTTTTATTTAAATAATTTTTGCTTATATCTATTATTTTTTCCATCACTTGTCCCACTTTAAACCTCTATATATGTCTGTAAACAGACTATCAAACAACAGGCTATAGATATACCTCAAGACGCATCCTGGAAACAATTTTTACACTATTTTTTCAACCACAAGTCAGGACGTTTTCGGCAATATGATTACGATAAGAGTAATCGGATAATGTATCAATCGGAACGGCCTCCGGATTATCCAGTTGAAAAAATAGCCTCAATGGTGCATTTGTGGTATGTGGATAGTGATGGTCTCGTGAATCCCGTTGATGTCTTGGAACTAGCCGAACGTCTGCCCAAGAAACAGCTGCATCATATCATTGGGGATCCTATATTTGGACATTCGGATTACGTTATACACAACGAAGTTCGAAAATATGTCAATGAGCCGGTGCTTCAAGTTATGCAGCAGTACGAACTGGATGACAAGAAATGATATATAAACCCGAAAAAAATACTACACAAATTTTATATAAATACTAAACACTAATCACAACTAAACGAATTTCGGGAAAGTTTGTAAAAAACATAAAAAATATGTTTGTAGTTTGTAAAAAACATATATAATATGTTTTTTTACAAACTTTCCCGAAATTCGATTAATCTTTAAAGACGTGCACACTTTATTAAATTCTGAAAAATGTATTAAAATATCTTGTATTTCAAATTCTCCTAAAAAAAATTTTGATGATTATAAAAATTTTAGTTTTTATTTATTTTTTTTATACTAATAGTTACACCCGTTACTAAACAAATAAGTGAAAGGGTATATTGCATTCGTTATAATGTATGAAACAGGGAAAAGGACCCTATAAAATATATATTCTTAATCACCATCAACAGCCCAGTCTGTCCGTCCGTCCGTCTGTGTGAGGGCCTAGATCTCAGGGACTTTAAGAGCTAGAGCAACCAAATTTGGCACACAGACTTCAATAAACCCCACGCAGATCAAGTTTGTTTCCCGTCCGCGCAGCTCATGAAAAGCCACCACACGCACCGTTTTTAGAATATTACGTATTTTTTGGTAATAAACGTTAACTACTATTATTATCTATCATCCTACTAAATCGCAACAAAATCGAACAAAAAGAAAGGTGGTAATGGATTTTTTTTTTTTTTTTTTTCCAATTTAACAATAACGAAATTTCTTTTATTTGGTAAGTGTGGGGTGGTAATGGCTGATTTAAGTTTCAAGCAATGTAAGTGCCTAAAAGCATGCTATACATTTTTTTTTAAATGTATTTGAATAAGTAACGGGTTTGCTATAACCGGGAGCTCGACTATAGCCTATCCCACTTGTTTTGTTTTATAGCTTATAATCGTTGTTATTTATTTGCCATAGTTTATCCATGTAAGCTGCCCTGCGTCGCCGTTCTCTGCGCTCCTCAATCTGATAGAGTTGCGCTTGTTTCGTGTCCAACAAAATTTGTTTCGTTTCCATGTGACGATGTTCCTCCGAGTTCTCACTGAAAGTCAGAGGGAGTGGAAAATATTGAAATATATATGTGTTGAAATTGGTCTGATATACATTTCACGCTGTTGTTGCTTCTGTTTCAGCAGTTCCTGTTCTTCCTGTTCGTTCCTTACGAGTGCCATTTGAATCCACTCAATTCTCGTGTTCTGAGCTGCTTGGACTCGTCCCTTCAACAGCTCCTCCATCTCCTCGTCCAATCTCCGGTCTTCTCTATGCAACAAAAGCGCAAGCTTACGCCGCCGATTCTCCAAGTCCTGAAGACATTCTCCAAGTCTCTGCTGCACTTTGAAATTTATTTGAGAATCGCGATTGCGACGATTCGTTCGCGTTAAAAATTCAGTTACATGCATTCTTTTAGCCTTCTTGTTTGGTTGATAAAAAATCCTTGGCAACAGTTAAAGTTTTCATTAACAGCATGTTAACTCAATCTGTTATTGCTTTACATTTTCAGGGTGACCATATTAACTACAAAATTCGAATTGTGATGTGCTTTCCTCTAATTTGTTGTATTTATTGAATCTTTAATAAATCATCAATTCATTTTTTTTTTCAAACTTTTTCGACTTATTGTGAATTTATCAAATATGGCTATAAGCTACCGAAATGTCAAATTAGTATACCCCTTTATTCTAAACAGGTTCGCGTAGAATATATGCAAATTATTAATTTTAATAGCTCGAATATCCACTTAATTAAGCTGTATAATACAAATCGAGGGTAGGTAAAAGAATTAGAACTCTTCCGAAAAATTGCTTAAATGATTAAAATATTCTTAATTTCAGAAATTAATCTTTAGACAACCCTCGGATATTTTAGACAAATGGGCAATAGAATGCATATTAATATAAATCTAAGTACATTTTGATATCGAAAGACAGTGTGCTGATTCTTATATAAAAGACGAGTGTATTTGGCAAGAAGGCATCAGTTGGAATTTAAATTCAAGTCAAGAAACAATAGATATATCTGAAAGATGCGTCTACTTATTGCGATTATCATTGGCATTCTCTGCATTGCCTTCAGCAATTCTTCGCACGTCGAAGGACACGGCGGTGCAGGACATGGAGGGGCTCATGACAGTGGCTCACACGGTGGAATTGGCGCTGGAGTCGGAGGAGGACATGGAGCAGGTCATGCAGGTGCCCATGGAGGACCTCATGGTGGTTTAGCTGGAAGCGGTCTTAGGGACAATAAATATAGAGCACTCATTGGATAAGCTATCGCAACAACATATGTTTGATATTGTGAATTCAGAAATTTCTATAAAACATTTTACTCCCTGAACTTTAATGTTTTTTTTTACGGAGGACTATCAGATATCTTGCAAATAATTTTTATAATCCACGTTTGATATTTATATGAAATTTCCACAATATGTGCTTTAAGAATTTGAACATAAATAAATCACCAATGTACTTTTAGTTGTTAAAAATAATTTAAAATTCTCAGTTAATGCTGGGATACACATTTTTAAAAGGCAGCAAATTTTTAAATTTTTTCCTTATCAAACTATACTTTCAGATTGGCAGATAGTATTTTATTTTTATATGAATTTGTACCCGTTTAAAATAAAATTTTTATAATTTAAAATATCTTTTAATTAGATTTCATATTGTTGTGTTTTTTTTTGTTAATTTTTACAATTTTTTTCTGTCAGAATTCTGCTAAAAATTTTTATTTTTTATGTAAATTTAAACATGTTAAATTTTATATTGTGTCAGCCTAAAAGTATGCCATTCATTTTAGTTTTGGCTGCCACACGTGTGTGCTAATAAAAAATAATAATGAGCTATAATTAGTTATTATTGCCCAATAAGGGAACTTTTTTATGGACTATAAACCGAAAAATGCTCAAGCGAATGATCTCAGTGAACAGCTGCTGTTTGCTTAGCACTCTGGAAAGCAAAGGTCCATGTTAAGATATTCAAATACAGAGACAGATACAGAGAGATACAGATTGACTAGACCCATTGAGTGTCAATCGAGTGACTTTTAGACAATTGCAAAGCTCGATGAGTGTAAATAGATCTAATTAGAAGCGAAGGGCAGTTGAGGAATATAAAAGTGGCAACCAGCTGGCAGATGGAAAACAGTTTAGTTCTCAATATTGGTTAGCATGAATCTGTTCATCTTGCTGACAATACTTTTCACACTCAGTTTGGCCTGGGGATGGCCAGCCAGGTTGGATTCGATGGAGACAGGAGAACAACAGTCGATGACAGGACTCTCAGATGCCCAGATGCCCAATGCTGATTCCAGTCTGATGTCCGGTCTGACAGAGATCTCCGATATGGGCAGCCAACATGCAGAGGGAGGAGAAACTCGCAATCGACGATTCCTGTGGGGCGGCATCTGGGCAAGACCTTATTGGCCAAGATACTATGGCTATTACGGCTACTACTATCGCCCTTGGGGCTATCGCTACTGGTGGTAGTGCGACGCTAGTAGCAACAATTACAAAATAAATGTTTAAAAAATTTAAAAAAAAAAATGTTAATTAATAAATTGTAAAGTTGTAATTCAAAGTCTATTTTTTATATCAAAATTTAATTAATTAAAATGATTTTTATATAAATGTAAAAAATTGTTATCAGTTTATTAGTTAAGGGCGAGCAATAAAATTTCAGATACATTCTTGTTTTTTAAGTTGTAGATAGAAATTTATGCATTTTCAGAATAGTCCTACCTAAGTAGATTATCTCAGTTTTTGTCACTTATTCAAGCTTCTTCTTTGCAATCTCTGTAAATGAAATGCAAATGAAATGTGTGATCTTTGAATGCCAGGTCAAGTGCATTTTAGGTTCTAAGTGTGACGTTCTCTTCTCAAGTCGTTAGATTTTGGAATTTCACAAGATCATTTAACAATTTGTGACTTGGCCAATATTTCGTATGCAGTTGCTCATCTTTAGTTTACTTTGCTCTTAACTTTGTTGAGAATTGTTTTTGTTAATTAGCTAAAATTGCCGAGGGAATCACAACTCGAATAACATTTAACTACATTGAAATTACATTCATAAATATTTTCTTCTTCTATTTTTTTTTCGGCAAGTTTTAAACATGAAATTAAAACTTGTTTACTTTAAAGAACTGTTTACTGTTTACTGTTTGACAATGTTTTTAATATAACAATAACGAACTGGTTTTTTGTTTTTGTTTTTCTTTTCGTTTCGTCAGCTTAACGACTTTATCAAAATCTGCTCGTAAACTACTGAAACCGAATTATCAAAACAGATCAGACGAGTGCTCAGGTCCGAAGCTCGACTATAAAATACCTACACCAAAGTATTATCGTATTTTATGTATGAATATTTTTATCTTATGCCAACTCTATTACAACATACCCTACATTCAGTTAGTCGAGTAATTGTTTTAACAAAATAAAATATAGATTTTATTTTAAACATTTTTTCTGGTTTCTAAATTTTTTCTCTAAAAAAGAAGTTATAAAATACATGGAATATTTAAAAAAATGTTTTTTAAAATCTCTATATACCTTGCTTTTCAAACAGGCTCGGGTATAATAAACGGGAATTTTTTATTTGTAGCTATTAGAAAAAAATAATGCGGCGTAGCTAAAAACGCGTCTTACTGTTTATTTACTGCAGATCGAGGGCTGATCAGAATGTTTATAGGAACAGCAGCTATTGTGATACTAGTATTTAAAATATTAGAAAGTGTTTTCTTACACTTTAATCTGTTTGGAAAACATTTTCATATCCCATGACTGAATTTTTATTGGTTGTCCATATATGCAACAAATGCTGGAACCTTAAATAAATTTTAGAAAACCTCAGATGCTTAAAGTTTTAATAATTACTTTATTTTTTTCAGTAAATTTAAATTTACATATGCTTAATGTAATTCAATTGCTAATTCATATCAAGAGTTATAATTTCTATGTATATTTTAAATAAATACATAAGTGTATCAATTTTTTTTGATGCGACCCTCGATCTCGGCAATAAAATGCGTAAAATATCTTCGATAAATTATCGATAAAAAAGTGTGCAGATTTTTGAATAAAAGACGAGTGTGTTTCGATGAAGAGCATCAGTTGCAAACAAATCCCAAGTCAACAAACAAAATCTAAAAAGAAGAACAGCTTGAAGATGCGTCTACTAATTGCATTCCTCATCGGCATCCTCTGCATCGCCTTTGGCTATGCCCACTCAGGAGGCTATGGAGGCTATGGAGGCGGACACGGCGGTGGACATGGTGGTGGACATGGTGGTGGACACGGTGGCTTTGGAGGTGGACATGGTGGACACGGAGGACACGGAGGACATGATGGACATGGAGGCTTTGGAGGAGGCTATGGTGGACATCATGGTTAAATATGTCACCATTGAACAGACCATGTCTAAATTTGTACATATTACAATAATTGTTTAAATTCAAACCTTTGTTAATTCCTAGATTACTGTAATAAAATTGTTTCACTGCCATTCTTGACATTAAAAATATGTTTGTTTTTGGGTTACATAAATTTGTGAACACCCTCGAATTTAATTAACCTGCCCCGTCAGCGAATGAATAGTTTTTCTGGGAACTCAGAAATGACAATTCATCTCCCTGAACCTTTAATAAAAGCAGCTTGCATTGTAATAAATAGTTTCAGTGGAAAAAAACCTTTAAGCTCAAATCTACGGAATATTTACTTCGGAATTGGGAGAACAGGAAATTGTTGAAAGATGCGTTTAAGTCTTATTTTATTCGTTGGAAGCCTCTGCCTCGCTGTCAGCTATGCTTTGAGTGACGATGTCCAAGTTCAGGATGATCAAGTTATTGGCCTTTTAAATCTGGCCGATCAGGGAGAAGGTCATCAGAATGAGGGCCAAAGAGAGACTCGCGCCTTTTGGGGCGGTGGCGGTTATTGCTGCCGTGGTGGATACGGACGAGGTGGATATGGACGTCGTGGCTATGGATACGGTGGATACGGCCGTGGATACGGCTACGGATATAGACGACGTGGTTATGGACGCCGTTACTATGGCCGCTGAAAGATCTACGTTCTATATTTCCATAAAATTATTGAATCAAAACTTAATGTCCTTAAATTTGATACAATAAAAAAAATAATTTTTTTTTCATGTTTTTGAAAATTATATTAATAATAAATACATTTATTTTGATATCTACAAAATTGAAGTGTCAAAAGTAAAGTTTTATTTTAATATTAGACGGTCTTAAAAAGTTATAATAAAAAAAAATAAAATTAACTCTATAAAATTTAAGTGTCAAAAATAAAGTTTTATTAAAATTATACCAATAGTAAAAAAAATATAAATAATAAATATATAAATTCCACATATAAATGTAAATTAAACATAAAAATTCCATAGATCTATCGTTTATTATATAATGAGGTGACAGAAAGCCTGTTAAAAAAAATTAAAAATTTTTACCTAAAATAAAAAAAATATATACAATGAAGATTTTACACATTTCCTTTTTCTTACTTTTATCAAAAATTTTTAGAGCTATAAATGGAATAATATTAACAATTTACAAATATTAAAATAAAACCCTCAAAGCAGTTTTTGTCTTTAATAAACTTCATTCGAAATAAGTAAAAAAATATTAAATGGATCATTGTCTTAGAAGGCGTAGTCCCCGGCGACCTTGCTAATTGATAAACAGTGTGCTCCATATTGGGATTTTTTGGAACCACAACAAAAACAACAATAACAATAACAACAACAGGTGTAATAATCTTGTGGCGAGCGATAAACAAATAAAAACAAAATATCATCAAATTAGCAATAATACTTGAGTTGAAAAAGTACCTTCTAATTTATATGTAGCCATACAGTATGTCAAGTAAGTGTTTTGACAAAATAAGAAAATATATGTAGATGATTTTAATTTTCAAAATAGTTGAATCTAAGACGCCAAAGCAAAAATAATAAAATTAGAAAAATAAAATCAAAAAATTATTAAGACTTATTTTTTTTTTCATTTTCATTTGCAAAATAAAATATGCAATTTCGGCAATTGGTCACAATAGTTACTTGACTTACTGTAGGCACATCTATATGATAAGTAGCTTAAATTAGGTGATGCATACGAGAACAGGAATGACAGCTCATCCAGTTGTTATTTGTTTTCTTCAGATTTGGAGGCAAATATAAGGCAGACACTTTGTTCTGAGGGCTTCAGTAACACAGAAAACATTGAGCTTCCAGCACAAATATTTTAATCGAGCCTAAACCAAGTTGACAGAAGCAGAACTTCAAGATGCGTCTTGCACTTTTGGCGCTCATCGGCGTCATCTGCATTGCCTACAGCTATGCGATGGCCTTGGAGGTTAACGACGACGACAGACAGATCGGATTGCTGGATGTGGCCGACGAAGGAGCAGCCCATGCCAATGAGGGCGACCGAGAGGTCCGACAGTGGGGCGGGGGCTGGGGAGGAGGCGGCTGGGGAGGAGGCTGGGGAAGACCCGGCTGGGGTGGAGGCTGGGGAGGACGCAGATGGGGTGGCGGCTGGGGAGGACACGGCGGCTGGGGTGGCGGTTGGGGTGGCGGCTGGCATCGTCACGGCGGTTGGGGAGGCGGCTGGGGTGGCTGGTAGAGCCGAGTGTGTTGGCCATATTCGAGCTAATCGAACTGCCACTCATATCAAATACCTCCCAATGTCCCAACTTAATCAAATTATATTTGTTGAAATATTTTGTCAGTTTTGTGTGTGTAAATAAAGAACATTCCCAAAAAACAACAAGTTTTTATTTATTCCAATTATTATATTTTTTATTTATTTAAGGTCAACAAAAAATAAATATGAAACAAATAAAATATATGAAGAAAAGAAGGTTTTCATTACTGAATTTTATTAAATAATAAAAAGATTTGAAATTTACAACTTTTAATATAAAATCATTAACCTCTTAATTGTTTTTGCATCAAAGCCTTAAGATGTAGGAAAATTTAATTTTTTGTCCACTTTTACGCATAGCTTTGACCATTTAATTGATTCTGTTCAAAATTTTATTCATTTGGAAAAAATCACATTTATTTTATAATTTTCAACATCCATTTAATATTCACTTTCAAACTGTGTTGACACTTAATATTTGCACAAAAGTACTTCACCTGTCCGAAAAAGCGTTGGGAATTCTCATTGACCAAGTTCATTGCAGTATGACACACTCCCAAATCACAAATGCGTCACAAGATTTATTGTGCAAATAATGTTCATGAAAGCAAATGAATTTGAATAAATTGCTTTTATATTTTGGTAAAATATTAAGATCATTTTTTATATTTACTTTAATTTAATTTATCATTTAATCATAATAATTTTCTGGGTTTTTAGCAATTTAAATAAGAATAAAAATACTTAATAATAGAAATTTACTTTAGCAAAAGCATTTTGTCTTTGACTTTCTGTATTTGTTTTGATTATAAGAACTGTTTTGAATAATTTTATCTGGATTTTCGTGGATTGCTTTTAACTGTCAACACAGCTTCATAAAATCGTACATATAACATATATATAAATTCGTATAAACAAAGTTCCATTGCATTGAGAGACTCGTTTTTGACACGAACTTGTCACAATGACTCGAGAAATTGATTGTTTATGTTTCTTTTCATTTATTTTTGTGTCTCTGTTGATTCCCATCGAGTTTGAGTAATGCGAATACTTAGGATATTTATGGCGAATATTAAGCAGGGCATTTAATTAGAAAGTTAACATTAGACGTTGAATGACAGGTTCACATATTTAGGGTATATTTTAATTGTTTATTTTAATGCGAATTTAATATATGTTTTTCGACTGATTGTATTCGGAATTATATATTAATAAATAGATTAGTGCGAGATTTTATATGGACTTATTTAGATTAGTATTTATTTGTTAATTTTACAATATTAATTTCATGTTATTATAAATTCAAATTCTATTGTAGTTACACGAGTTTCAAAATGTAGTTATGTATGTATTGGACTATTCGGATTTATTGGTTTTCAGTGTATTTTTTTTTAAATTCATTTTAAATTCTGATTCTTTGTAGTTATATAAAAATATCAAAATAGTTCCTAAGAAATTGCGTTTTAAAATTTTCAGATTCCATGGCTTTCAGTAATCAATTTAATTTTAAATTATATTTTTATTGTAGTTATATCAAAATAAATAAAGAGGTTTTCAGAAATTGCGTACTGGACTTTTCAGATTTAATGGTTTGAATAAAGTGGATTGTGTTCTAAATTAATTAATTAATTAGAGACACATCAGTGTCCCAGTTGTTTGATGGTCATCGGGTTTGTGTTTGCTGCAGTTTAACAACCGCAACAACTTAACAACAGGTGTAATAATCTTTGATTGAAAAAACAATAAACAAAAACGCTGTGAAAGTGACAAAACCTGGCTATAAGCAAATGAAAAATAATAAAAACCCCATCTAATAATGTATATATGTACAGTAGCTTTAAGTATACTTGGAATTGAAATTGGAATTGAAATTGGGCGTTGCGGTTGAGAACAGGAACGTTGTTAAATCATCCGGTTATTTTCGGGGCCTTGAAGGCACATAAAAGGCCGTTACAGGGCAACCGAAGGCATCAGTTAAACAGAAAGCATCGAGCTTCAAGCACCACAAATATCAATCTTAATCTTCAACAGGACGAATAACAACTTCAAGATGCGTCTAACGCTTTTGGCCATCATCGGCGTCATTTGCCTCGCCTGCTGTTATGCCCTCAACCCAGAGGACAATGTCGAGCAGATCGGCCTGCTGGATGTGGCCGACTCTGGACAAGTCCACGCCAACGAAGGCGACCGAGAGGTGCGGCAGTGGGGAGGCGGCGGCTGGGGAGGACGTGGAGGCTGGGGAGGAGGATGGGGAGGACGCGGATACGGAGGCGGCGGCTGGGGAGGACGCGGATATGGAGGCGGCGGCTGGGGAGGACGTGGTGGCTGGGGACGTGGTGGCGGCTGGGGAGGACGTGGTGGCTGGGGATATGGCCGTTAATCTGATTAGAGCCACAACAGTCAGCTTCCTGCCAACTCATCCTTGCGTCCAAACAAATTGACAAATTTCATTTGTAATCTGTGTTTGTGTAAATAAAGAACATTCCCAAAAAATAAGTCTAGAGTTTTATTTAAAATTATGTATCTTTTCAGGCCTAAGGATACAATTATGTATTCAAAATTTTTTCTACATATTTTTAGATATATCAAGTTCACTTTTAACTGTTTTGTAGTGTTAAACTAAATGTGCAACACATAAAACATTCATACATACACGTAAATATATGGGTGTCCCCTATTTTTGTAAAGCTATTATTTTAAAACGCATACGGGCTGGTTCTGTTTATTTGGTCCTAAAGCACTAGGAAATAAATTTTTAGCTCAATCGGAGTATGAACAGAACTAGCCCGTATGCGTTTAAAAATAATAGCTTTGCAAAAATAAGGGACACCCTAATACATATATACGGGGTGTCAGTGTTGTCAGAATTTCACGGGTTACAAAAGCTAAATTGATTTAAGTCAGCTAATGATAGCTAAGAATTTATCAAAAATATTCTGATAAAAATTCAGATAATAATTTAAACAATGTTAATGTTAAATTAATTTTTTTCCTTATTGGTCTTAAAAACTAAGAATAGCTAAAAAAAATAGCTGAAATAACATCACTGCATGGTATTTGCCTTTTAATTAATGTAATTAAATCGATTAAATTCAATTGATTACACGCAATTTGCAACGACAACAGAGCACAGTGGTCAAAGATAAATATCTTCTTCAAAATAGCAACTATCATCTTAGTCGAATTTAAAAAAGTGCAATCATATCTATATCTACATAGTTATAAATAAATAATGACAGATCAAAATTGTTCTTTCTATTTTTGTGAAATTGAAACCACTGTGCAGCTATAAGGACTATAAAAGCAAATTTCAAAGCGAGCCCACAATATTTGAGGTTCAGCTGCAGAATGAACCGTTTAACCGGAAGCTTTTTCAAGTTGCAGGGATTTTATTTTCGGATTCTAGGGTTCGACATTTTGTCGGGAGAACAGAGCTGGCTGCATCCCTGGAAGACACTGTGGAATATACTGTTCCTATGTATTTTGCAGTTGACGGTTGTTACCTTTGGCCTAAGCAATTTCGAGGACATTGAAAAGCTGTCGGGAGCGTTAACTGGAATGGTGAATAATAGTTTGGCCCTGTTCAAGTTTGGATTATTAATATGGCTGCACAAAGACATCCAATTCATAATTGACAAGCTCCAGACTATTCTGACAAGGGGTAAATTCAAATTTAACTCACAAAAAATTCGATATTTAAGTTTGTAAATTTGTAGAGTGCGAAAGTGAGATTCCAGCTCACATTATAGACCAGGAGAATCGGCGGGAGCAGCGCATTAGCGGCTTGTATTCAAACTGTTTTCTACTAGCTGGAATTTTGAGCTCTTTAATGCCCATTGTGAGAGTTGGACTGAATTACTTGAGCGCTGGTGAACTGCGTCTAGAGATGAATGTTCCCTGCTCGTAAATTTAGCCATCGAGTTTAAGAAAAAGTCTAATTTCTCTCTCAATTTCAGTTATCCATGGGACAGTGGAAAGCCCTTTAACTTCCTGTTGTCCTGGACAATACTAAGTGCTGGCAGCTTCGGCGTCGTTTTCCCCACAGTCTGCATAGATACTTTAATCATATCATTAGTTCACAATTTAGTTGCTCTCTTCAAGACGGCGCAGTATAAGATTCAGTTTTTTGCTAGGAAATCGCTTGAGGAATCACAGGAAAAACTTCGCGATACTCTTCATCTCTACAAAGTCAGTCTTGACATTAGCAATGCATTGAAATGTTACTTTCGTCTGCTTATTTGCATACAATTAGTGATGGCCTCCATACACTTATGCGTACTTGGCTACACAGTTATCATGTCCTTTGACCAGACTCAAATGCTCTTCTATTTAGTATTTGGAATTTCAATCCTGATACAACTCTACCTGTACTGTCAGTGTGGCGAGTGTCTAAAGACGGAGAGTAGAGAATTCGCCAGAGCCATCTACGATAGTCCCTGGTACGAGGCAACTGTAATCAACCCATCGATTGGACGATCTCTGCAAATCGCAATGATCCGAGCTCAGCGAGGAAGTCACATTGATGGTTACTTCTTTGAGGCGAACATGGAGGTGTTTCTGTCGGTGTGTGTTACAATATTACAAATCAAATTATACTACTAGTCAGTTTCCTTATGTTTTACAGATTGTTATGACGGCCGTGTCCTATTTTACTTTACTACGCTCAATTTCTTAAACAAACATATATAGTATTATGATTTATTTAAAAAACATGAATAAATAAATATATTTATCTTTATACACTGGCGAACATATTTATTGGCACAGCAGACATTTTGAGATTTGGGGGCTTATTTGTTCCCTTATCGTTAACATATTGACATCAATGGAAAGGTCATTTAAATTCCGTTTGAATGGTATACAACTTTTCTTAAAAGTCAATTTTCAAAACTATTTTCCTCGATTTTTAAAAAAAGTTTTTTGATGGAAAAAAAACAACTTGAAACAATTCTAAGAGTAACTGCAAAAAAAATATTTTTGCAAGTATTTTTTATGGTTTTTTTGAAAATTGCTAAAAAAAACACTTTTTGTGTAAAAAGTAGAAAAAAAGGGTTAAAATGGTAATTTTTAGGATTTTTAAAAAATTATAAAAAAATACTAGCAAAAATATTTTTAAAAATTTACTTTACTACTTTACTTTATTAAAGACACATGAATAAATAAATATTTTTATCTATATATCTAAAAGTCTTTGACCTTACTAGTGATTGTTACCTGGATGCGACTGCTTATTAAAAAGTTACACATTTTTAAATTTAAGTTAAGCGGGAAAACGCTAAGAAATTGACTCTCCTACAGTTCCCAATCAACAGACGCCAATGATATTTGCTTGAGATATAGTCTTGCATTTTTTTTTTTAAGTTTTGCACTATTTTATTTCTTCAGATACATTTGATCCACCTAAAATGATTTCAAATATTATCCTTAATGAGCAACTCATTAACTTTTTATATACAAATCGAGTGAGTCGTTTAATTATAGTCATAAAAGTTCTAGCAATAATTATATGCTCATTATCCCTCAGTGCACAGTGGTCGAAAATATATGCTTATTGTTATTATCTTTAGAGCAAATAATTATTCCTAGGTTAAAAGTGGATATAAAATCGAATCACTGTGCCGCATTATGGACTCTAAAATTACTATAAAAGCAGCAAATTCAGATTAAATGTAAATTATTTGAGCCAAGTGTCCGAGACTCAGTTGCAGGATGAGCAATTTAACTGGAAACTTTTTCAAGTTGCAGGGATTCTATTTTCGGATTCTAGGATTCAACATTTTGTCCGGGAAGCAGAGCTGGCTGCATCCCTGGAAGACACTCTGGAGCATGGTTGCCCTGTGCATAATGCAGCTGATGATGGCAGCCTTTGTCTTCCAGAATCTCGAGGACATTGAGAAGGTGACGGATGCGTTGGCGGGAATGCTGAACAACAACTTGGCCCTGTTCAAGTTTGGACTGATGATGTGGCTGCACAGAGACATAAGCCGTATAATTAATAAGCTCCGGAATATTCTGACAAGAGGTAATTAAAACTTTTTTATATATTCTTCAAATTGTTAGTTTTGAATTTGTAGAGTGCGAAAGTGAGATTCCAGCTCACATTATAGACCAGGAGAACCGGCGGGAACAGCGCATTAGCGGCATCTATTCGAACTGTTTTCTTCTAGCCGGAATTTTAAGCTCTTTAAAGCCCATTATGAATGTTGGACTAACTTACTTCATCACTGGTGAACTGCAGCTGGACATAAATGTTCCTTGCGCGTAAATTGGTCTCCCCAACCTTTGCAACTTTAATCTGATTCCTTTCCCACTTTCAGTTATCCATGGGACAATGAGAAGCCCTTCAACTTCCTGTTGTCCTGCGTTTTACTAACAGCTGCCAGCGTCGGTGTCGTTTTCCCCACTGTCTGCATAGATACTCTAATTATTTCTTTGGTCTACAATTTAGTTGCTCTCTTCAAGACGGCGCAGCATAAGATTCAGTTCTTTGCTGGGAAATCGCTGGAGGAATCACAGGAAAAACTACGCGATACTCTTCATCTCTACAAAGTGGGTCTTGACATTACCAATGCAATGACACAATTCTTTCGCATCCTCATCTGCATTCAACTGGTGATGGCCTCCATACACTTGTGCGTACTTAGCTATACACTCTCCATCAGCTTTGCCCAGTCCCAGATGCTCTTCTATATCGTGTTTGGCATCGCCATCCTGGTCCAACTCTACCTGTACTGTCAGTGTGGCGAGTATCTAAAGACGGAGAGCAGAGAATTCGCCAGAGCCATCTACGATAGTCCCTGGTACGAGGCAACTGTACAAATCAACAAATCGATTGGACGATCTCTGCAAATCGCAATGATGAGAGCTCAAAGGGGAAGTCACATTGATGGTTACTTCTTTGAGGCCAACATGGAGGTGTTTCAATCGGTAAGTTCTCTAATAATCTATATATTTTCAAATACAAATCTTAAATCAAAACTATGGTGATTGAATTCCTGTCTCTTTTTTACAGATTGTCATGACGGCCGGGTCTTATTTCACTTTACTACAGTCACTTTCTTAATCGAATCTGATTAATTAATGCAAATATTATTGCTAGTTACATAGACGACACTTTAGCCTTTCATTACTATCTATATTATTTAGTGCAAGTTAAGTCACCATCGAATTACACACGCACTAAAATTTATACTTACACATTCCTGATTTATTCATTCACAGCCATGTGACGTGTTTGTAAATCAGAGGGCTTAAAATCGATTAAATTGTGTGTAAGCTGCAATTATTTTTGCATTATTCCTACAGTGGGTACTGATTAAATGCAACGCTGATTCAAATCTTTGCTTAAGTTAGTAACTTTCTGATTTGTTTATTAAAATTCAACAATTATTATTAAATGACATACACAAATGTAACTTTCAAAAAAGTATTTTATTAATATTATTAGTTGGAAATGTGGAGATCTTTTTTTGTAGACAAACTGCATTCTAATTAAATGGGTTAACATCATTAAGAATTCATCAATTTGTTGTATCGAAAAACTCGACTATAAAAGCCGTAATCGTTTGAGAAATTCACAATTTGTTAATTGAAATTGTAGAATGCACACGCTGACTGAGGATTTTCTCAAGGTGCAGAGAATATACTTTCGGATCCTTGGATTTGACATAGTTGAGGGCAATAATCGTTGGCTGCATCCCTGCAAAACATTATGGGCTTTGATTTCTCTGGCCGCAGTGCAGCCGATGATTGTGGCCTTTAGTGTGCAGAATGTGGAGAACGTGGACAGACTGACAAATGCCCTGGGCTCAACACTCGTCAACATCTTGGCCCTGTTCAAGTTTGGCTTAATCATATGGCTGCATAAGGACTTTAGGCAGCTAGTTGCCCAATTTCGGATTATTCTCTCGAGAGGTAAGCGCCAAGAATTACTCTAGAAGCCTGTCAAGACCCTGTAGCTAAATAGTAGAAACGGTCTATCGAGTTTGTCCACAAAAAATTGAAAAAGTTGTTCGGAAGTTATTATTTTAATTTATAATTTGATTATTTTTGATTTTTTCTGATTCTTTTGAACAATTGTAATAATTTTAGATTATTTCTGATTTTTTGTAATCGTAATCATTATATAATCACAACTTTTTCAACAGGGAATTACGATTATTTCCAAAAATAATCTAATTGATTAGTACTTCTAATCGAAATTTAACAGGTATGGTTTATAAGTATACATATGTGCAAATTAAAGTAGAAATTATCAAATCAACAAAATTGAGAAAACTAAAAAAAAAGTTGAGTGGCTTACAGAATGAGTACAGGGTCTCTCACAGTCATGCTCTATCGACGAAATACAGCCTTTGATAACAAATTAAAGTTGTTACTTGTAGAGTGCGCTAATGAGGTATCGGACATCATCATAAGCCAAGAGAATAAAAAGGAGCAGCGTGTTAGCTGCTTCTACAAGAACAGCTTTATGCTTACTGGAACTTTATCCTGTCTGATGCCCGTGGTGAGCACAGCAATCTTCTACTCTCAGACTGGAGAAATGCAGCTGCAACTGACCTTTCCCTGCATGTAAGTTGAGCCTATAAAACCAATTTTGTGACGAACGATATTCAATTAATTGTGTGTAAAAATTATTCTTATGAAAAAGTTTGGCATTCGATGCATTGCACAATAAGGTCCCGATTCTACTTACCTAATAAAAAAAGCGAATGACAACCTTTTTTTTGAATAATTTAGATCAGCGGTGGGCACGCCGTGGCTCCGGGAGCAGCGACTTCTCTCAACTAATTTTCTGTCTACTGTTGTAGTTGTTATTGTTGTGCTCTCGAATTCAGATTTCGTGCCCACCGCTGATTTAGATACACAATTTAATATCGTTCGTCACAATATTGGACATATATTTTTCATGGAAATGTTTTCTTCTGAAGACTTTTACTTCGTAAAGAGGTTTTTTTTAGAAGTATTATACATTAATAAAAATTGATATATTTATTTCTTGTAGTTATCCTTGGGACAATGGAAAGCTGCACAATTCGCTGTTCTCGTATATTTTGTTGGTGAGTGCCAGTTTTGGCGCTGTCCTGCCCACAATCTGTGTAGACACACTCTTCGCAGCTCTAAGCCACAATCTGGTCGCCCTGTTCAAGACGGCGCAGCATAAAATGCAATTATTTGGAGTCGAGACACTGGACGAGCTGCGTGTTCGTCTGGATGGAATCCTGCAGCTCTATAAGAGCAGCCTGGAATTGAGTAATGCCTTGAATCGATACTTTCGCCTAATCATCTGCACGCAGTTGGTGGTCGCCTCTTTGATTCTGTGCGTGCTCAGCTATACCCTATCCGAGAACTACGCCGAGCCCCAGATGCCCTTCTATGCCGTGTTCACACTCACCGTGTTGCTCCAGCTCTACATTTACTGCCATTGTGGCGAATATCTAAAAACGGAGAGCAGAGAATTTGCCAGAGCCATCTACGATAGTCCCTGGTACGAGGCAACTGCGATAGATCCAGAGATTGGTCGTTCCCTGCAAATCTCAATGATCCGAGCTCAAAGGGGAAGTCACATTGATGGTTACTTCTTCGAGGCCAATTTGGAGGTGTTTCTATCGGTAAGTATTTTAATTTCAGAAATGGAAATTATATTACCACTGAGTCCCTTCTGTTTTACAGATTGTTAAGACGGCCGGATCATATTTTGCTTTGCTACGCTCAATTTCTTAATAGAAGGACTATACTAAATACTTTAATTCTTAAAGAATATAATTATAAAATTACCTTAGCCAAACTCACTGACTGTGTTTTTGTTATTGTTTAAAACGGCCCAATAAATCAGGCGAATGTTGTAATTATTTATGAAAATCTTTTTGATTTTTCAAGGTATTTGAACTTAAAAAGAAACTGTTCTTGTAAATTCTTAACTAAAGTTAGACCTCTCGACTATAGCTTTCTAATTTGATTTTTAAAACTATTATTATTTGTAGCCCCTAAATCAGTCGAATGTTTTAGTTATTTATAATAATTTTAACCTTTAAGTTGAATTATATTTAAATAATTCGTATTTAATAAAATATTTACTTCTCCATTTAATTTTCTTACTTGATTTTATTAATATTTCCTCTTTTTGTTCGTTGTTAGCTCTTCTCTTTGTGTACTTATCAGCAAACCTTGTTATTGAATTTATTCTGTGCTCCGATCTGTTGAAATCTCGCCAAAAAGCGGCACGTAAAATTAAAAAGAAATGATAAGGGTGTGTGTGTGTGTTAAAAAACTTGAAAAAAAAGACTTGAAACGCATTGTCAATGTCAATGCTTTCAGTCTTTTGGAAAGAGTCTTGGCCTGTAGATCGCGCTCAAGTTCAATTGATGATCTAATCAAAAAGTTTTGCTCGACGATTTAATTTCTTAGCCAAGTCCTCAGTGCATGGTGTTTTAATTTTGACTTTAACAAATACCTATATCATTAACGCAATCCTGCTGCCTGTAACTTACGGCCTCCAAAAATTTGAATAACATTTTATCAGGTGAGTAAATTCCATATTAAAGGCAAAGACAGGTCCAACTAAATATGTAATACTATTTGTGATGCAATTGCTTATTCATTGACATTAAAGAAAGCAGCTCATGAAATAATTATTAATTATATTTGGATATTAAAAGTACTTAACATCTTTATTTTGGCATTTATTAAAATAAGTGAAAGCTTCATTTTTAATTTTTAGATAGTTGATATTTTCAAAAAATTTTAACAATTTTGACAAATGTTTTGAACTGAGAAAATGAAGTGAAAGTTGCACATTCATTCAATGAATTCTTACTTTTATAATATTTGCAATTGTTACTTGTATTTTATTTTTTGCAGGCATGGCTGGTTCGGGGTTGGAGCCCCGCTTTTGGCCGATCTTTATCCTGATAATAGGACTGATAGCTGGTGAAAGTTCAGCTTTCGATTGTCCAGCGGAGTGCGAGTGCTATGATGACTACGATTATATTTGGGTGGACTGTTCCCATCGAGGACTTAGTGAATATCCCAGTTTCCACAATGGGTTGAATCGTACCTTTGGTTTTATAAACTTGTCGGGCAACAGATTCAAGGAGTTTCCCAGGCAGTACTCTAATATTTCGGTTATTATGAAACTGGATCTGTCCCACAATTATATAGATAAACTGGATGTGGACGCGCTTAAGGGTTTCACCAAACTTTTCTCTTTATCGTTGGCCAATAACTCGATAACCAGCTGGGCAGATATTAACGCCAACGTGTCATTTACACCTGCGACAGCACTTGGCACTCTTAACCTAAGTGGCAATCGTCTGGGCACATTTGGATTTGATAATGAACTGATTAGCAACTCAATCTGGGAATTTTATATTTCATCGGCCCACATCAACACTGTGAACTTGAATTGGGAAGATCAGCTGCCGGAGCTATCTAACTTGTATATGGCCAATAACAACTTGTCGCAAGTAAAGCAGTTAACCCTACCAAAAAAGATATGGGATCTCGATATCAGAAACTGTAGCCTACAACAAATCAATTTATCCTCTAATTATGTGAAACATGTAAATCTATCATATAATCCAGGAATGCAGCTTAACTTTAGTGAAATACAATTTTATGATCTACTTGACATAGACTTATCCCACTGTAAACTCGATAGGATAGACCTCAGAAACATGCCTCATCTCGAGGAATTGCGTCTGCGAGGGAACAATTTGGAATCGATTAATGCAATCACCTTCGCTAATAATCCAAAAATAGATTACTTGGATCTGTCTGAAAATAATCTACGTTTGATAGAAAGCGAAAGCTTTAGATCGCTAAAGCTTCTCGTGTATCTAAATCTGGCTAAAAATAAGATTGTCCAATTTGATGAAAACTTGATAAGTAGTAATTACAAACTATACAATCTAGTTTTAAGCCACAACAACATTCAGAAGCTGCCGAAGATCGTCTCCACATCACTAGCATTCCTCGACCTCAGCTGGTGTAATATAACCACAATTGAGAGCTCTGCTTTGTCAAATCTATCGGCTATCAAGTTGTTAGATCTTTCTCATAACTTGATTAAAGAAATTCCCCATCAATTGGAAACTAATACTCTACAGTATCTGGATTTGTCGTACAGCAGGTGAGCCAATCACAATTTTCAAACCCTTTATTTATTTGTATTATTTTATAAAAATAATAATCAGAAAACAGTATAAAAGTAAAAGGGAACGGGGCGAAAAACATAAAGATCAGTATCAACTGGCGATCTAAATGCCTGAGAACAGGGTATCGTGCAGTCAAGTCAAGGGGAGACGAGTGAAGCGAGCGGGGAACCAAGATCCTTGTGCTTAACTCATTTTTATGTAACATTTCGTGGAATGCAATGCTGGCAGTGGAATTACAATTTGTTTCAAATTGACTACCCACAAATATTAAATATATATAAGAGAAAATACCGATCTTTTCTGTATTTCGATTTCTACAGGCTTTCCACCATTCAACACAATAATTTCCGAGGCTTTTCCAACTTGGCAGAATTGCATTTAAATGGCAATCGATTGACGAGTCCCGTAAACTCTTTTGGGGACAACCAGTCACTCAAAAAAGTCTGGCTAGCCGATAATCCCTGGATATGCGAAGGGCAATATTCTTCAGAACTCGCCACAGCTAAGGTCTTTAATTTTAAAAGTAACTGCTTGCAGAGCTTTTAGCAATTTAATATTTTTTGCAGATAACGGACCATAAGAATCTGCGATGCCACTCTACTACCAGCAGCAGTGATGGAAACAACAACAACAACATTTTTGGCATCTCGCTATTGGCTCTTTTTATTTTGTATAACAGTTGCAAGTGAAACATTTGTGGTACAAATGACGAAGGAGTATAATTGACATGTCTTCTTTCCCTTAGATTAAGCCCAATAAGTAAAGCTCGAAAATTCTTCAAAAACTCTGCAACAACCCAATTGGCGATAATGTCAAACCCTCCACCAATCCTAAATATAAAAATCTACGATCTTCGATTTTTGTTTTATAAATTGTATATTTAAATTTTTAATTTTTCATAGTCTCAATGTACCATAATCAGAATCACTGCGCTAGTGACGAAAGCAGCCCGAAGGGTGCGAAAGACGACTTGCATATGTATATACACAGGAAGAATGGAAAATTTGCTATGACCGTCCGATCAGGTCGAGTTATATACCGATCGAAAGGTATCAATTTAACTTACAAATGTGCATACTAAGACTTTTGAAAACTCACCTGGTTCGTGAGATTAACAGGTGTAAGTGGGAGGGGCAAAATTTTAATGATTCGAGCAAATGGGGCCGTTGGAGGCTTTCTTAATTTTTTTTTAATATTTTACTATTTTAATCAAAAATACGCGTCGCCTTCTTAAAATGAGATAAAAAGTTAGTTTGTCTGCTTGTTTGTCTGTTAGTTTGTTTGTTTGGATCAAATCGTTGATTTAGCTTATATTTTTGAATGAGGACTTGTTTTCGCTCAAAAATCTAGAAACGTTTGATCTACGACTTTTTCGAAAAATCGCTAGATAAGCGGAAAATCGCTAAAAACCGCTCAAATTGAAACCCCCATAGCATCCAAACGATGGAAGCTACAGATGCGATCTGTATATCGTTGAAAAGGTATTTTAAAGTGCCAAAATATTGCTAAAAATAATTTATATGTAAAACTTAAAATTTTTCGTTACAAAATTGGATATCAGAAATTTTGGGGCATGAAACTGTTTTCGTCACTAGACTTTTACCTCGTTAAGAGGTTTTTTTTGTTGGATTTGGAAACACCGATAATAATCTAAATCATTAAATAAATTCAAAATTTAATTTTGCTTTGCAAAACATAAATATTTTATGAAAATTATAATAATGAAATAGACAAGTTTCGAGCAATATTCGTTTTATTGCATAGCTTACGTTATCGTACGACATTTAACAATCCAACTTATATTATGTACAAAACATATTTTACACAATTGTTAAAGGTCTAAATAGATGTGAGGACTGGAAACTTGGAAAATGCATTCGTCATTTTGAAAACTTTTAATCAAAAGTTTGATGATTGATTTCCTGTCTTTCCTTCACATTGTCATGACGGCCGGGTCTTATTTCACTTTACTACAGTCACTTTCTTAATCGACTCTGATTTATTAATGCAAATATTATTGCTAGTTACATAGACGACACTTTAGCCTTTCATTATTATCTATATTATTTAGTGCACTGAGTGTCTTTGCACTCTCTCTAAAATTCTTACTTGATTTAATAAACATTTCCTCATTTTGTTCGTTGTTAGCTCTTCTCTCTGTGTACTTATCAGCATCACTTGTTAATGAATTTATTCTGTGCTCCGATTTTGCCAAAAAGTGGCAATTGAAGCGTGAAATTAAAATGAAACGATAAGGGCTATGTCATTTCAGTTTTTATTGATAAGCTGGGTGTCCCAAATACTGACCACTAGAGCTAGCATTAAACATTAAATTCTAAAATTTCAACCCTTTTACTTACAATAAATTAGCTTGGTATATATATGAACATATAATTCAGTATAGTATGTGTATGTGTGTGTTAAAAACTTAAAAAAAAAAGACTTGGAAACGCTTTGTCAATTCCAAATGCTTTCAGTCTTTTGGAAAGAGGCTTCGCCTGTGGATCGCGCCCAAGCTCAATCAATTTTCGAATCAAAAAGTTTGCTTAAGTTACGAATGAAAATTTTTTAATTGACTGTGTAGTTCCTCAGTGTTTGATGCTCTAATTTCAGCATTAAGAACATACAAAATAAATAAGTTTAGTCTTTGAGCTGACTGTAACAAAATTGAAGCCGGTGAGTCAATTCCGTATGTGATGGCATTATATCAACATATATATTATTGTATTATTAATTCAGGCTTTAGAAAATTGCAATTTTTAAAAAACCTAGAAAAGTGAAGTGAAATTTTTTCATTCATTCAATGAATTTTTTTTCTGATAATATTTCAAATTGTTACTTTTATTTTTTGCAGGCATGTCTTGGAAGGGGTTGGAGTGTCGGTTTTGGCCGATCTTTATCCTTGTAATAGGACTGATAGCTGGACATAGTTCCGCTAACATTTGTCCAGCGGAGTGCGAGTGCAGAAAACAGAATGATTATTTCAGGGCGGACTGTTCCCGCCGAGGACTCAGTGAATTTCCCAACTTTGGCAGTCTGCCCATTGAATCCTTAAACTTGTCGTGCAACAATTTTAACGAGTTTCCCCGGCAGTACTCCGAAATAGAGTCACTTAGGCGTCTTGATCTATCCAACAACCATATAGATAAACTGGATGCAGATGCGCTTCAAGGTTTCAATTTGCTGGAGGTTTTGCTGTTAGCCAATAACTTGATGGCCAGTTGGTCAGATATTCATTTAAAAGAACTGCCGAGCCTGAAATTCTTGTCACTGGCCAATAATAATTTAACGCAGCTGGAGCGATTATCCACAGTTCCTTTAGTGCTCCTCAATCTCAGTAACTGCAGCCTGCAAAATATTGATTTGTCCTCTCTTTCGGATTCTCTGACAGAATTAGATTTGTCACACAATCCGGCACTGAAGCCCAACTTTGGTGTAAATCAATTTAAGTACCTGCATTGGTTGGACTTGTCCTATTGCAAACTTGATACGATAGATTTCAGTAATTTACCGGATCTTGTCACATTAAATCTGAGAGGCAATGCTTTGGAATTAAATGATGCAAAAACCTTCGCTAATAATCGACGTATACATACTTTGGATCTGTCTGAAAATAATCTACGTACGATAGAAGGCGAAAGATTTAGTTCGTTGAGGCTCCTCAACGAATTACATTTGAATGGCAATCAATTGACGAGTCCCATAAATTCTTCCTATTTTGGGGACAACCAGTCACTCAAAAAAATCTGGCTAGCCGATAATCCCTGGATATGCGAAGGTCAATACTTTTCAGTCCTTGGACTCCATCAACTCCGCACAGCTGAGGTCTTACATTTTAAAAAGTAATTCATACAAGAACTTAGACTAATTTATTATGTTTACTTCAGATAATGGACTACGATAATCTACGATGCCACTCACCTCCAGTAAATAATCAAACAATTTTGGAAAACAAATGCAGCAGCGATGGGACAATGTTTTGGTTACCGATAAATCTCAACATTTTTGGCATGTCGCTATTGACTTTTTCTATATTGTATAAGAGTTGCAAGCGAAAGATTTGTGGCACAAATGACGAAGGTAAATCTTAATACATTATTCACTTATAGAGTCAAAATAAATGTCCTATTTTCCTTTTAGATGAAGTCCAATTAATTAAGCACTTTGATGAAAATCTTCAACAACTCTGCAGCAACATAATCACCGATAATATCAAGCTCTCCACCGATCCCAAATATTTTAACCTACCATCTGAAATTACTGTCTAAATTCTAAACTGGTTTTTTGACAACTTTTTTATGTTTTGTTCACCAATCCAGTCCATACCAATTTAACAGATTTAAATTTTAAAATAAGACACTTTGTAATATTCAAAGAAATTTTAATTTTATAATTTGTACATTTCAAGTTAAATCTCTTTCACCTGAAAACTGACGTAAATTTCATACAAATGTACGTCAAATTCAAGTGAAAGAGATTTCTGTGGCACCCCAGATAATTTTTCATAGTCTTTATGTGTCATAACTTGTTCAAAATTTAAATTATATTCTTTCCAAAATATTCCCTAAACTTTGCAAAACAAAAATATTTTATGAAAATAATAATGAAATGAATGAGTTTCAGGCAATATTTGTTTTATTGCCAAGCAATGCAATTATTATCGTACGACATTTAACAATCCAAATAAACTTAAATTAATTAGGCACTTACATAAATCTTAAATCAAAACTGTGATGATTGATTTCCTGTATTTTTTTTTGCAGGTGACAGATGACAGTCGGGTCTTATTTCACTTTACTACAGTCACTTTCTTAATTCTTATTTAGTTCACTGTCTCTTTGCACTCTCTCTAAAATTCTTACTTGAGTTTGTTTTTATTTCCTCATTTTGTTCGTTGTTAGCTCTTCTCTCTGTGTACTTATCAGCATCACTTGTTAATGAATTTATTCTGTGCTCCGATCTGTTGAAATTTTTGCCAAAAAGCGACAATTAAGGCGTGAAATTAAAATGAAATGATAAGGGTTATGTCATTTCAGTTTTTATTGATAAGCTGCTGGGTGAACTAAATACTGAGCACTAAAACTAGCATTACTTACAATAAATTATGTCTAGCTTGGTATATATATGTATATACATATATTTTGTAAAATATAAAGGGGATTCAGAAACTATGATATTTGTGTTATGTGGCAAAGTGATAACACTGTAGCTAGTGAGTGACCTTTTTCAGTTTCTGTTGTCGTATTTATGAAATTATTGAGTTAAAGTTCAATGAACACCTGTTTTGTACAAAGCAAGCATTCTCTTTATTTCGTTTTAGCTCATGCGTTTGGTTTCATCCTCTCTTACTCTTGTGTTTTTTAATGCTTTTGCTACAGTAAAAAATCAATTTAATAATTTAAAAAAAATTGCATCTCTATATTTAAATTTAAAATCTGTCCAAGGAACAATCAGTAAAATTTTTATTTGTGGGATTCGAACCCTAGTTATTTAACTGAAAATTCGAATTCTGACAGGTCGGCGACTCTAACCGTAGAGCCACAGGACCAAGAAAAATGATTTACTTTTACAACCAATGCCAATACCAACCTCAGTGTGACCTTATTTCGTTAGATACTTTTAACAGTCTGGCAACCTTTCTCCTTTTGAAATTTTGTCTTAATACGACGAATTTTGTATACATACCCCAGGGCATGTTTGATGTGATATACTTTTTTCTGTGTGTTTGTTGTCATTACAACATATAACACTTTGCCACATAACACAAATATTAGAGTTTCTGGAATACCCTAATAGAATAGTATGTGTATGTGTGTGTGTGTTCTATAAACTTAAAAAAAATATTAGAAACGCTTTGTCAATTCCAAATGCGTTCAGTCTTTTGGAAAGAGGCTTCGCCTGTGGATCGCGCCCAAGCTCCATTGATTTTCCAATTAAAAGTTTTGCTTGACGATCGCTCTATTAATATTTATTGATATCGGTGTGGATCCTCAGTGTTTGGTGCTCCAATTTCGATTTAAAGAAAGTACAAAATCAATAAGATTCGTGCTCGAGCTGCCTGTAACAAAACTTGACACAAAATTGAAGCAGGTGAGTGACTTCCATATTAAAGGCATTACATCGCAGAGATTGACCCAATTAAATATGTTATATATTTAATGCAATTGTTTATTCATTGACATTGATAAAAGTAGTGCTATTGTAAATAGGTTAATATTTTTGAGTATTCAAAGTACTTAACACTTTTATTTTGGCATAATAAATCAAATAATTTGGATTCAAAAAGATTTTAAGTAATTTAACAAACTAATAATAATAAAACAATAACAAATTTGAATTCAAAAAAAGTGAACTAAAATTTTCTCAATCATTCAATAAATATTTTGTATGCTTTGCAGGCATGACTGGCTCGAGGTATGATCCCCGGTTTTGGCCGATCTTTATCCTTATAATAGGACTGATAACAGGTCAAAGTTCAGCAGTCGATTGTCCAGCGGAGTGCGAGTGCAGTCAAAACTACCTTTATTTTGCGGTGGACTGTTCCCATCGAGGTCTTAGTGAATATCCCGAACTTGACAATGAGTCCGTGATTCACATGGACTTGTCGGGCAACAGATTCAAGGAGTTTCCCCGGCAGTACTCTAATATTAGTAGACTCTCGTATCTGGATCTGTCCCACAACTATATAGATAAACTGGACGTGGATGCGCTTAAAGGTTTCACATATCTTTTGGATTTGTCGTTGGCCAACAACTCGATAACCAGCTGGGCAGATATTAACGCCAATGTGTCCTTTAAGCAAGCGCCAATTCTGTCCATTCTCAGCCTACGTGGCAATCGTTTGAGCACATTTGGATTTGATAATGAACTGATTAGCAACACAATCTTGGACCTGGATATTTCATCGGCCCACATCAACACTGTGAACAACAATTGGAAAGATCAGCTGCCGAGACTAAATACATTAAATATGGCCAATAACAACTTGTCGCAACTGAGGCAGTTAACCTTTCCAGACAAATTAAAGGATCTTCGTCTTAGTAACTGTAGCCTACAACAAATCAATGTATCCTCTAATAATCTGAAATATTTAATTCTATCATATAATCCAGCAATGCAGCTAAGCTTTAGTGAAATACAATTTTATAAACTATACGATTTAGACCTATCCTACTGTAACCTCGATAAGATAGATCTCAGGAACGTGCCTAATCTCAGGAAGTTGCGTGTGCGAGGCAACAATTTTGAATCTATTAATGCAATCACCTTTGCTAATAATTCAGATATATATTACTTGGATCTGTAGCTTAAGGCCTTACTTGCTAAAGCTCTATGTTTACTTATAATTTTACATTGTAGGTAAACTGTTTATAAATAAATAAATAAATTACTTGGATCTGTCTGAAAATGATCTACGTGTGATAGAAAGCGAAGGCTTTAGATCGTTAAAGCTTCTCGAATATCTATATTTGTCTAATAATAAGATTGTCCAAATTGATGAAAGTCTGATACGTAGCAACAACAACATTCAGAAGATGCCGAATATCATATTCACATCACTAAAACACCTAAACTTAAGCTGGCGTAATATAACAACAATTGAAAGCACTGCCCTGTCACATCTACCGTCTATCGAGACATTAGATCTGTCACCTAATTTGATTAGTGAAATTCCCTATTTAAAATTTAAATTTCTAAGGTATCTATATTTCTCACAACTTCAATTCGCTTTATGAAAATAATAATAATGAAATAGACGAGTTTAGAGCAATATTCGTTTTATTGCATAGCTTGCGTTATCGTACGACATTTAACAATCCAACTTATATTATGTACAAAACATATTTTACACATTTCGTTAAGGTCTAGGTAGATGAGAGGACTGGAAACTTGAAAGCATGAAAATGCATAAATAGACACATTAAATGCTTGTGAGTGAGGAAACATGAAGGTGTGAGTGTGTGTGTTTGTTTTAAAGTAAATTAAAGTACAGTGAAGAAGCGATAAGAGGTCTGTGAATCTGTTTGCTGAGCCTGTTGCCCCGAAACTCCATCGAAAATGCTATCATACAAGTTAATCCAATTTTAAACAATAATTTCCACGGTCACAACAATTATTTGAAGAATCGGCCGGGGCCGCCAGCGGGGCGGGCAACGGGCGGTGGGGTGGGAATATGAGCACCTTCGGCGCGGAATCCATTCTCATCGGCGATGTACGTGATGGTGTACACAATGCCATCGGGGCCAGTGTACGAGTACGAGCCTTGCATCACCTGAAATGCAAGAAATTTAAAAGCGCCTCAGAGTATGCAACATGTTCTCTTCAAGTTCATTGAGCAGCTCTCAAAAGGCAGCAATGAACACTCACCTGAGCCTCGATCTGTGAGCCGGGATTCTTCAGGTAACCCGCCTCATCGGCGCGAATGCCGTTGCTCGTCTCATAGCTGTTGAACAGAGGAATTGTCAAATAAAACATTATAATATAATTCTTAAAAAAAATTATTATGAACAAATTATAGTTATTTATAACACAAACATTATTTAATATTTATTTTACTTACTTAAGTGCATCAATTAAATTAATTAAATTAAATTAAATTAATTGTTTTAAATTGTTCTTCTTTATTTAAGTATTTAGTTCTATCTTCTTTCTGTTAGTACTCCAAAATAATAAATAAGGGAAATATGAATATTACACACTTTGTTTTTAATTTTTATATTATTAATAATTATTTAAATTAAGTAGTTTTCTTCTGCTTTACTAATATATGTAGTCTATACATTAACATTTTAATAGTTTTTAAAAAAATCTTGTGGTTTTTTATGCATACTAGGATTGCAGTTTAAAGTCATTCAATTATTTAACTACAATTAGCTTATTTATAGTACAGTGATCAAAAAATGTTAAGTAATGTGATAAAAAGCTGCTCAAAAATATATAAGATCCCGATGTCATTTTAAATTTTAAAACATTTCTAAATAGCTAAAAACTAAAAATTAAGAAACCAAAAAGAAATATATTTTCCGAAACAATTTAAAAAATACAAAAAAATTATCGTTTCTATTAGTTTTTCCACTACCGTAACTTATATTATATTATTGACATTAACAACTCACTTGTATTGATAGGAGCCATCCGGGTTCGAGTCGAAGTTCTGCTTCAAGATCACAGCGTTCGCATCGAACGAGTTGGAACGCGGTTGCGGCAGACCGCGCTGCGGCTGCGCTGCGACTGCGCTGAGGCAGCAGAGCGCAAGGGCGGCGACGAGGGCGTAGGAGGAGGAGGAGGAAGAGGTGAGCATCTGCATGACCTTTTTGTTGTTGTTTTTAATGTTCGATGGGGCGCCGGCGCCAGCATCAAAAGAAGGGGAAGACAAGCGAATTAGATGATTGATAGATTGAGACATAACATTACATTGATTACTTGACTGCGTCAATTTATTGACCTTTATGAAGCAGAGCTATTGACTGTCGTAATTATTACATGATCGTTGTTATAATTGGCTTTAATCTTTGGAGTTTTCGAAAGTTAATCTGAATGGCAATGAGATGGTCTTAGCTTGGGAAACTATGTCATATGACATGGCAATATGGGAATCTTCTGAATGGAATGTAAATTTAAAAGTTATGTAATAATTCATATTTAAACGTCTTTGGGAATTCTTAACAAATCACAGATGTTTTGTATAGAAATTAAAGAATCATTAGAAATTTCTAAGAAATGTTCCTTTTAAGCGAAACAGTTAAATTATTTAAAACAATTATTTCATTGAACATTTAACTTAAGGATCTCTTTAACTTTTCACTATTGTTTCCAAAAAATAGAAGAATCTGATTATTTATAATAAGGTAATACTAAATAGATAAACTTCTGAGGTGCTCTAAAAAGAAAGATAAACTTGAATTCTCATAATATGTCATTTCATCGATAATACTTCTTTTTGAAATTCTAACCTCATATCTTTAGTAAGGAAATTAAATAGTATGTATCCTTTCAAATATTTTCTAACTCATCTAAAAAGGTTTCGAAAAGATTTGTTTAAACGAACTGTGAACTATACAGCGTTCTATAAGTTATATCAGACTTTTACATACATCGAATCAAAAACATCACTCCACAATAATATAATAAAGTCCTTTAAGTCAAAAACTAACATTTTTAAAATTTAATCTAGCATAAAACTCTCTGATACAATTTGAACCAAACTCGCAGGACTTTACATGGATATCAAAGTAGTTTTAAAATATATTTTGGTATGTTTTCTATTTTATTTTTTGTGAATAATCCTTTTCGTTTGCTATTTAAATTCCTTTGATAGCAAATATTAAGTTCACAGTAACTTGAGCACAGCACAATTAGAACTCACTTTGAATTTCGCGACTTGTTTCGTGTTGGGAATTTGTGTAGTTGTTATTAGAGCTTGCGTCTGCGCTTGGAAGGCTCGTCAAAACTGTTTTGACTTGTATGCAGTTGGCTCAAACGTTTTTATACCAAAAATGCATTGCATTCACTGCAGCAGCAGCAGCAATCGCAGCAGCAGCGACGTCGACAGCGGCAGCATCCGTAACGAGAGCAGCGACGGCAGCAATCAAAATAAGTCGACGAAGAAGAAGAAGCAGGAGTAGAAGAAGAGGGCGAAGAATGAGAATAAGAAGAAGAGATGGCAACTTGCCTATTTGCAAGCAACGGAATCGGAAGAAGTTGAAGTTGCCGCTGTAACATGCGGCGTATGCGCAACGAGTTTCAAATGCAAATGGGCGTTGCGCATACGCCGTGTATAACAGAGTATGAGTGTGAGTGTGAGTGTGAGTGCAGTAAATATCAGCTACCAGACTCATTCAGTGTGTGTGTGAATGGCACGCCAAGTTGTCTGGGTATTAATTTATGTGAATTAGCAATACGAAGTTCATTTGATTAGCCCACGCTGAATGTGAGTATGAATGTGAATATGAGTGTGAGTGTGAGTATACACCCAGAAAATAAAACGCGTAATTAGAATAGATACACTCATATTATTTGCAGACTATTCTTTATAAATACTTTTTACGCAAATTCAAAATTAGTCGTTCAATTTAATAACAAATTATTTTATGTTAAATTTTATATATTTCAAATATTTTATTTAATAACAAAATTTTTTAATTATAGTACAGATATTTTTTTTCGCTGAGTGTATGGATGCTTGTGTGATTCAATTTGCGATGCGCCGCAATAGGCAATAATTTGTTAATTCAAATATTAATTAAAAGATTAATGCCCGACAGTTGAATAGATGTTGCAATTCGCTTGATGAATAGCCAATCGAATAGCATTTGAATCAGATTCCACTGACTTTAAAGAATATAAGTATTTTATATTTTGTATTTATTTTTTTCTATTATTGACATTTGGTTTGCTAAGCCGCAGGGCGGGGATTGCCAACAAAATCTAATATAATATAATATAATATAATATTTGCCCACTTGTTGTGGACTACAAAATTGTGCATTGAATGCGCAGCTAAAATGTTTCTTTTTGTTTCATTGTTTGCCATTGTTTGTGGATGCCTCATCATCATCATTATGATCATCATTTGTGGCATCAGCTGCTGTGCAGCTAACAACAAACAATTTAGACATTTGCAGCGCTTTACGGCCATTAAAAGTTGGCCAATTGCTGACCAGATGCAGATGCAGATGCTGTGTTGTGAGTTGAAGTTGAATTTGCCACTCCCTCTTGCACCAGTTCCCACTAAAGGTGAACTAAATGACATGCAAGGGATTTTCGACCAGGAATGGGGCAGGGGCAGGCAGAGGAATGGAGCAGAGGGAGAGGGGGGCAGTTGGTTAGCTATGCCGGCCGGCGCAAACAAATTGCAATTTTCGGCTTAAACTTTAAACTTTTACAGACTGTTTTTTGCCAGCGAGAGCAGCGTGTAGGAAATGTCAGTTGCAATTCATAAAAATTGCAGCAATAACTGCAGCCAGAGCAACAACAACAACAACCAGTAACAACCAGCAACAACAGCAACAACAACAACCAGCAACAACAACAACAATAAAGAGTGCGCGATGATCACGAACATGCCATGATGAACATCGCGCGAGATTAACGCGCCTCCAACAACAACCACAACAGCAGCAACAACAGCAACAACAGCAACAGCAACAACAGAAACGACGACGCCTTCTCCAGCAGCACCTCCCACTCCCACTCCCACTTCCCCTTCCCCCTGCCCGCTCCCACTAGAGCGTTGCCACCCTTTTTTAGTTGCTGTGCGCTTGAGTTCAGTGGGTCTTAGACCCTGTACCTTAATAATATATCAAAGAGTATAGCAAGTTGGTGTATAAATAAAAAATTTGGGTAAAAAGCAGAAGAAACAATCTAAATATTGAAACGAATGGACTATTTTAAAGAAAATTTTTTGAATTTTATGTGAATTGTATTTTGTTCTGTAAAAATATGTCCTATTTAAAATTAAAAAATATTTATGACTAAACAGGTTATGTTTTTTTTTTTAAATTTAATCGTTGACTTTATTTTATTATAATTTATGTTTTACACAACATGTACTGGGTGTCTAACTGTCGAGTTCGCTCGACTGCCGCCGTTTCAACGAGTTTCCTTTCGACTTGAATTTGCTGCATTAGCTGGCCGCCTTTTTAGCTGGCCTTCGTCTTCATCTTCGACCGCATCTTTCGCTCTGCTTAAGTGTATTATTCACATTTGACATACAGCCTCTCGCCTCCCCTTTCGTCTCTGCTCTTAAAGTATTCGTACTTGTATTTGCAATGGTTTCACACTCCCATTACAGTTTACATTACAGACTTGCTCTCCGAGAAGTTTCCCGTGTGCCCAGTGCCCATCGCAGATTCAGATTCAGTTTCAGTTTCAGATTCAAATTCAGTTTCAGACTCATTCAGAGTAATGAATGAATCGCATGTGGTGGCATCGCCTTTGTTTTTGTTGTTGTTTGCAAATGTTATTCATTTCTCTGATTCAATCTGATTCATCAGCATCTTAAGTGCGCTTAATATGTAGCTTAATTTATGCATCTTTGTTTACTTTATGTTGAGTTGGCCAAGTTGCGAGTTGCCAACAATACCTTACCAACCTAATGCTAATTACCGTGCAGTTTCCGAAACATTTTCTTACAATTTTCATTTATTACAATTATTTTGTTTGCCAACTAGCCAAATGACAAATTGATTTTTTGGTGCATTGGACAGTAACGATATTATTAGAGAAATTTTTTTAAAAATAAATAAATATAAATCTAGGACGAGATAATTGAGCATCGAAGAAGAACTAAAGCATCTGAATTTAACTGTCATGATCCTTAGGTTGTAAATAGTTTGTTGGTTAATTTTTGTAATTTTTAAACTAACTGATAACTTAATATTTCTAAACCTAAAAAATATTCCACAGCAACACTCTAAATTATCTGAAGTTATTTTTTCATTAGTTCGCTCAGAGTGTGTCCTGTTTTTTTTTAAGTGTAGGCGTGATGGATTTGTCAGCGTTGCGAACGCGTTTGTGACGTAGATTAGTTAACAATCAACATGTTTTGCGGAATCCGTAAGCCGAATTCCGATTAATTTCAGTTCATATCTGAAATCTGATCCAATTGGGAAAGAATCTTGAGATATATTTGCATGCTGTGATCAATGGGACCAAAACCATTCTGTCAGTTCAGTTTCAACATAAACAGCATCATCATTTAATTTTAATTTAAATTTAAATTTATTTTACGACTTAAATATAATATTTATAATTTTTTAATTTTAATGTCATATTTTTAAATTAATTGTTGTGTCGGCTGCTTTTAGCCTGACAATAAATAAATAAATAAATAAATAAATAATAAATAAATAAATAATAGTGAATCAAGCGCTGAATCGTCATCATAATATCTTGGCTATTTATGTTTTACCACTCGCTGAATCATGAATACTCGCAGCTATGCAAATTTGTTGGCTGTGAGTGTTTTATTAAAGCACATTGGCTACGTTTCTACAGAATTTCTTTCATTTTTTTTTTGGGGGTTTCTTTTCTTGTTTTTTTTTTTGTTTTTTCTTGTGGATAGAAACGTAATAGATGCTAATTTTATTTTGGCAGCTGCTATAAAAGCCGCGGTCTTTGGGCTTCTAGAGTCAAGTTCAAAGACAAAGTTTGTCAAGAAAACATGTTGAAGATCGTCATCTGTCTGTTTGTCTGCCTGGTGGTGGCCAATGGCGCCACAATTGGACGCGTGGCCGATGCCACCGTCACTGAGAAGCCATTCATTCCAGTGCTGAAGTTCGAGCGGGATCAGCAGCCGAATGGCAACTTCCAGTTCTCCTACGAGGGCGCCGATCAATCCTCCCGCAGCGAGATTGGACACCTCGAGAACGCAGGCACCGATGATGAAGCCCTCGAAGTTTCGGGATCCTATCGCTACATCGATGCCGATGGACAGGAAATTGAGGTTCATTATACCGCTGGCAAGAATGGTTTTGTGCCCATTGGCACCAACATTCCCAATGAGATTTCGCTGTTGGCCAAGGCAGCTGCCGATTTGCCCAACACATCCTACGAGGAGGAGCAGGAGCTGAAGCTGAAGCAACGTTGTTCCCGTTCTGAAAGGCAGGAAACTAAAGTGGAAACCAAACCA
This sequence comes from Drosophila recens, assembly GCA_037043495.1. Taxonomy (NCBI): domain Eukaryota; kingdom Metazoa; phylum Arthropoda; class Insecta; order Diptera; family Drosophilidae; genus Drosophila; species Drosophila recens. Next base: position 134,546 of record JBAMBJ010004029.1, read on the forward strand.
GAGCTGAAGACTTCAGAATCACAAATTGTTCCTGTTCAGGTGTTGGTTGAGGCAACGCCTGTCAAGGTGGAGAAACAGCAGGAGAAGGTCGACAAAGTGGAGAAGGTGGAGAAGGTCGAGAAGGAGGAGAAGGTGGAGAAGGTCGAGAAGAGCGAGAAAGTGAAGAACGTCGAGAAGGTCGAGAAGGTCGCGGCCAAGAGCTCTTAAGGCGATTGCTTAATCACTAGTCTGAATTTATAGTATTTAACTATTGTTAGTATTACACATTTAAGCAATTTTCAAAATACAAAAAGCAAGAAATAAATCATAATTTGTGAAACAAATTTTCTGTTTTTTTAGCTTCGAAGCAAAACGTTGAGTCTAGGGCTTCTTCTTACTTTACCATCGAAGCTTATTAAAAATGTATCTACGAAAATATCAAAAAAAAATTCACATCTGCAAGTAAATGCAATTTGTAATCAAAACAACTTTATGCTAATTAACTAATAATGATGTCATAAACTTTATGAGGCCGTCAATTCGTTGGTGATGAAACTTTAAATGGTTGAGTTCATTTTTGTAGTTAAACTTGTGTACTTATCAAAAAATAAACAAACAAAAATTTTGTAGTTGTTGTTGCTTTGATAATAACAAAAACAAATATTTTCTAAGAAGTAGTAAGTTTCACGTTAAAGATCTCGAACAAAAAATATTCTAAGGGTAATTTATTTTGAAGACTTCATCAAATTTATTCTAATCTGAAAGTGAATAAATTTTAAATGTTATTAATATCGCATTAACTGTGACTCTTTCTTCATAATGTCTGCAAAATTATTTACTTAATTAATCATTTTAATGTTGTTGATTCATAATGAGGCTGAAGAGCACAATTAATGATGGATTAAAGTAATAAGTCTCTGTCTAGTCTAGCACCTTTGGGTTCGCTGTTCAACAAAGCGAGGCTCTGCTGTACCGATTGCGTCTGCGATTGTGTTAAGTTGATTTTCAAGGTCTTTTGCGTCGGGAATTTCTAATTTTTCCAAGTCCCAGATCTTCGCATATCTACGAGATGCAAAGCACAGATGAAGAAGAAGTAAAAAAGCACGAGCCACAAATTATTATGTAGTTTTTTGTTAATAATACTCAAGCGAGTCATTGTTGTGAGCTTAGCTTATTTAACGCCAGATTTAGCAGTCAGCTAGTTTAGCTTATTTAACGCTAGACTTGGCAGCTTTTAAAATGCTTCACCTCTTTTTTGCTGTGTTTTGTTTGTTCTTTCTTAGTATATTTATAAATTTTTGAAACTAAAAAAGGCAATAAATCCCCAATTGAATATTTATTCATTTTATTGTTGTTGTTATTTCTTATTATTTTCATTTTGAGCATTTAAGTTTAGTATATTTTACCATGTACTTATTTGATTTGTAATTTCTTGTTCTTTTAACTTTTAGCCATTACCTGTTAAATTTCGGTAAGAATAACTAATCAATTTGATTATTTTTGGAAATAATCGAAGTGACTATATAATTCACTGTACAAAAATTTGTGATTATTTAATGATTACGATTACAAAAAATCAAAAATAGTCTAAAATTATTACAATTATTAAAAAATAATCAGAAAAAAAAAAAAATCAAAAATAATCTATAATAAAAAATCAAAAATAATCAAAAATAATCTATCCTATTACTTTGGATTATTTTTTATTGTTCCTGATTATTTTGGCTACTTTTATTGTGAAAATTAAAAAAAAAAGAGAAATAATCAGAAAAAAATCAAAATAATCCGAATACTCAAAAAGATTATTTTTGATTTTTTTGACTATTTTTGAATAATTGTAATAATTTTAGATGATTTTTGAATTTTTGTAATCGAAATTAAATATTTGGGCGAAATCGAAAACAATCGTATTATTATCGTAATAATCTAATTACTTAATAATCGTAATAATCTAATTAATTATTATGATTACTTATCATTATTTAACAGGTATGCTTTCAGCTTTTTCCAGCTATAGAAATTCCGGCAACACTGAATTGAGTACACAAATTTGGTTATCGCTGATTGTTTGTTTATTCAATTATCTCGCAGTCAGTTCACACTTACACAAATATCTCTACATCTTTCGGATTATCTAGTTTTTGCCGTATTCGGCCACAGATTCGGTTTCATACTTTGGCAAATCCTTGGCGGCTGCAGCGACATCGGAGATCTCCTTGTTGATCACATTGCCCGTGGGCACGAATCCATTAACGCCCGCTGTGTAGTTGACAACAACAGTTTCTCCAAACTCGTTCACATAGGAATAGGATCCATGAACCTCAAGTGCGGGATTTCCCTCAGCGTCGTAGGTGATGTTGCCCTCCTCCTTGCGCTCGATGCCATCAGCGGAGGCATTGTCCACCTGATAGCCGCCATTTGTGTCCTTGTTAATCACTGATTTCAAAATTTGCACGGGCTCAGGTCTTCTATCCTCCTCATTGACGGGCATGGCCCAAGTGCAGGCAATGAATCCCAGGACGAGCAGTGGTAGCTGCAAACAAACAAACAATAATTAAATATAATACTTATTTAAAGTTTTAAATTCTTTATATAACTTTCACTTTTTTGTGTAATCAAAATAATTGGAATTTTAGGGAAAAAAATTTTTTTTGTTTTTATTTATAATAAATTTTAAATCAAAGGAAAAATACACATTTTGTTACATGCAGCTAATTTTTATATTTCCTTATTTAAAACTTATTATAAATGTGCTTTGCAATAATTGTTAAGCACACTTAAAATACACACAACTTCCTAGCTGCAGTTATCCGTTTTTTATAAATATTTTAGTATATATTTTATAATAATTATTAGACGCACAATTTCCTGACTGCTTTTTACTTACGAACTTGAACATTTTTGGGCTGTGGTTTTTGATGTTGACTGAAGTGGAATCTGATTCAGATCACTGAAAGCGAGAGTTTGAATGCAGGGCATTTGTGTCTTGGCTTTTATACGAGTATTTGGCCGTAATCAAATATGTATTTTGTATTTCGACGCCTCTTGCGCTTAAATCGCTTAAACATGCCAAACATGTTTGCATCCCGTTTTACGGCAACTTCGATACGGGTCCAAACTTTAAACGATGCTCGAAATTGCCACACTCTAAATGTCAGGGTCAACATAACTCGAGTGTTCGGCTCTATCCGAATCAGTTGTATTAAGAAATGTGTCAACCACTTGGCCAGACAGACAGACGGACAGACAGCCTGAATTTCAGTGAGTTATTCCAGAGAAACTTCCGCAACGATTCATTGATTCATCTCGAAAGCAATTGAAGCTCTATTTGAATTGATTCGATAATGATTAATCAGTGCATCGATTGGCCGATTTATTTATTCAATTGATTTAATTTCTATCGCGATAAATAAAATGAAGATTTCTCGCAAAAACATTAAAGACAACTTAAGTTAAACATTTTAATAGAAAGAATAAAAAATAGTATCAGTAAAAGTCTTGTTTATAATTTTTATTATTCTGATTACTGCTTATTTAATATTAATATTGCCTCTGTTAAGTTTTTAGTTTTTAAATATAAATTGTATTAATTTTTTATCTGTTTTATAATTTTTAAATTTTTTTTATATATAACTTTTATCTTATTGTATTATTTATATATTTATTTTATTTTATTTTAGTTCATTCATATTGACTATCTTTTTGAATCGATTGACATTGATCGATCAGTGCATCGATTTTCATATTGCAATTACCTTTCACAAATCACAATTGATGCCGCTTCAACCACTCGAAGGTGTTGTGATTAATTGCCACTTGACAGTGGCTCTGTGTGGCATCCACATCCACATCGACACGAACATCAACAACGACATCAACTCGACATCGACATTGGCATCGACACCAAGCCCAGAAATGTTTTCATTTAGCATGTAAAATGTCAGCGCTTTTGTGTAATTCTTCTCATAATTTATTAGCAAGTATCTGAATCTGCATCTGAATGTAAATCTGAATGTAAATGTGACTTGTGTGAAGTGACAACTGCAGAGGAGTAACCAGAGTTTAGTCGAAGACATTGGCACATTGACATACTCGTAGTGCCCAGGGCATATCCATACATCCATTTATCCATCTACCCATAAGACGACACCCACTTCTCATGATTCAACTCAACTTTAGAGGTGTGCAAGGCAATTGAATTTTATCTCTACTCAGATATATTGGATGTAACTCACAGATAAATGGAATTTTTTTGTGATAACTAATGGCATATATTTTTGAAAAATATACAATTTAGAGAAATTTATACTGATAAGTCGGAATATTTTTAATCAGTAGGCAATTGAATATTATTTATATTCAAGTATACATACTATAAGCAAATAATTGAAATATGGAATCCTATAACACACATACTATAGTTCATAATATATATTGAGAAATTTACAATTAAAAATCTATAAATTTTCTTTCTTAACATTCATCTGACAAATAAGTGACAAATACTCAAAACAATTTATAATTATTTATAATATAAATTGTATACTCAAATTTATTTCATGATGGGAATATTATTGTGATAAGTATTTAAATTTACTTGCGATATTTATAGCTAAGTATCAGAATATTTTAATGCAAGCCCCTTAAATTATAGTTAATAGAATTCCAATAGTCACACTGCATTTAATCGCTTATTCAACTGCAGGCTTACAATTGATAAATGTCTCAAATTAAAATTCAAATGAGCGGCATAAATAAATGTCAATGCTTTTTATCGCCCCTCCGATATTAACAACATTTATTCAATTAACAAGAATTATGAAAAACAATAAATGAATGAATTACGAGTATCTGTAGTTTTCTTGACCAGTAAAAGTAACTGATTATAGGCTTAGAGATTATTCCAAATTCCAGATTCAATATTGAGTCGACATTTGGCAAAGGGCAAAACTAAGGCAAGTTTTGTTAGACATTGCTCTGGGCCAAGTCGCAAATTACCATGTTGTAGTGCCAGAAGAGGGGCAATAAAAATTGCAACAATTTATATTTTTGACAGCCAAGCGAATTCAAAAACATCATACACAAAAACAACAAAGGGAAGGGAAAAAACTCGCATCGTCAAAATTAAATATGTTCACGATGAACATTTTAAAGCTGATGATGAAGATGCAGATGCCTAGATGAGGTGCTCAAAGAGGTGTCTGTTGGCCACTTGGCCACATGGCAACTTGGCCAGTTGGTAGCCAACTTGGCAACTCGGTTGCTTGGCCACTTTGGCGCTCCTCATTGGCATAGTTTGGCGCTGAGCTGGCGCGGATTTGATTTGAATTTATTGGCCAGGCCAGGCAAAAATCTATGGAGCCAGCTTCGCATTGTTTATGAGCCGTTTATTTCAATAATTGTTTGAATAACATTTAAAGAAGTGAGTCCAATCAATGCAGCTCGTACACTTAATAATACAAACGAGTTGTGTTCATCTAATATAATTTTATGAAAATGTTTTCCATTTCGGCAAATAGAAGATAGCATCTTTAATATTTTTATATTCATCTAAATTCCATTGAGAATGTATTGAATTAAAATTGTATGTTAGTACTTAAAATAAATTCAACCCTTTTCTTAAAATTAAATAAATACGAATTTTTTAGTCTTATTTTTTGTAAATGTCGTTTTTAATTTGAATTTTCTTTTCGTTGCTATTTTATTTTTTCCATCCGTACTTTGGTATCTGCAAATTTTATGCTAAGTTCTTTCGTCTTAAAACTTGTAATTCTTCTTAAATTGTTAATGCTTTTCTCAGTGTAACTTAATTCTTTTTGACTGCTCGCACTTCTAGAGACTGAACCGCATTTCGAGCCGTCTCTGTGATCTCCCTTGGTATATTTGAGCCCACGGGCACAAAGCCATTTCTGTCGGCCACATAAGTGACCTCCACACGCTCCCCGTTGCTGTCAATGTAGCGATAAACACCAGATACCTCCAGTTCCGTCTCATCGTCATCATCATTGTGATCATGATCGTGATCACGAATTTGATTGGATCGCTTCACAATGCCCACCTCTTCCCGGTAGCTGCCATCGGCACCTTCATAGGCGAAGAAATAGGAGCCGTCGTTTTTCTGCTCGCCAACTGATTTAATGATCGGCACCGGCTCCTCCCCCTTCCCCTCCAGCCCCTCAAGCACCCCGCTGCTTATGGAAGCTGACAAGCTGCCATCCAAAGTCAAAGCGAGAGTCAAGAGCATCTGCAAAGATTAAACATTTAAATTAAGTTCTAGCCAGAAACCTTAAGTATTATACATTTTTAAATATTAATTAAAAATTTTAAATTGATTGCTTTAAATTCCAAAAATATAATTACGTTTTGTATTGATAAATATTAATTCAAAATCAAATGTCAAACTCTATTAAAAATTCGCAGAAGAATTTATAAATTTATGTTTTTACTATTAATTGTACAATAAAAATGTATTGCTTTAAATTAAAAAATTGAAAACATTTTTGTCAAACTTGAATGCCATTTCTCATTTAAACTTAGTAGAGCCATTTATGCTTCCTTGTTGTTTTATAATTAAAATAAATGCACAATAATTTAAATTTAATTATAATTTAAGAGCTTATATTAATTGTAATTAATTGTGTATCTACACATGTAGATAATTCTTTTCAGATTTGATTTTCTTTAAGCTTATAAATATTATTTGCAATCCCTGGTTCTACTAAGTAGCTTTGTCTTTATTTTTGTTTTGTTTTGTTGCTTACCAATGTGAACATATTTTATGAAGGCTCTTGTGAATTTATGCTAATACTGAACGGCGGACAAAAGAGTTCTTCGCTTTATATACAAATCGAATCGAACAATCGCAGTCACATAATTTCTCTAAATATGCTGGGTCAATAGAAAGTTGTGAGACGAGTCGAGAGTCGAGAAATATCAAAAGAATTAGACATAATAAAAGCCCGAGGCAGTTTGTTGAACTTTTTCAATTTGAAATTTAAATGGCCAGAATGCCTGTGTCGCTTATGTAACCAATTGGCCATTATCTGTTGGCCAAGTTACAGCATCAACAAGAATTATGCGATTACTAACAGTGCGTATACATTATTCTGCGGGGGAGTGTGAGATACTCATACCTTACCATATTTAGATAGGTGCAGTTGCTAATTCAATTTTGTCAAATTGCTTGTACAAACATGTCGCATGGTGGGCGTGGCGCGCCTCCTTTTATTTTGTTTTTTTTTTTTTTTAAGCTAAGCGAAAGGTGCAGAAAAAGGTAACGGCTGAGTGGCTGACAAAATCTGTAGTTGGCAACAACATGTTTTGCAGTTTGCAGCTATTTGCAGAGTTGTAAACGTTTTCCACTTGACTTCCATGCAAATTCCGATCCATTGCCATTCGGTATTCAGTGTGTTTTGTTTCACTTTCCGCTTGCTCTGAAATTTTGTTTCTAGCCACATTCGAAATTGTTGCCAGTTGCCAGTTGTGAGTTGCCAGTCGTCTGGCAGTCTGTTGTCTGCTGTCTGTTACAGTGGGTGGGCACTGAGAAGCGACTAACATTTATGCCACAAGAATTTAATAATAATTTTAGCTATTTCGCAACCTTACGACTCTGTAACTTCAGCAGTGGCAGGTCGTACACTCAAACTCCGGCTCAGACTCAGACCCAACCCGATGCCAAATACCCTATAAATGAACAACGAAAACAGAATATAAAAATTGGGAAAGAAAAAAGAATATAAAAAAAGTTATTTTTTTCTTTAACTCAGATCTTTTTACAGGTCAACGCATATTTTCATATTTTGTGTTTTGTGTTGCAGTATCAGCTTAGAATAACACTGTCCTACAAATAAGTAATGAGTAAGAATCAGTTAAGCATATTTATTTTTTTAGCAAATCAAAGTTGAACAATTACTGTTTTTAAAGAGGTGTTTTTTTATGGGTATGCTTAAGAAACACTAAAAAAATTTTTTTTTAGCACTAAAATGCCGAATTGAAAAAAAAAAAAACAAAACAAAAATACCCAAAAACATAAAAAAAAATTTAGAAAGCTTTTAATGTAACCGAGCTAACTTTAAAATAAAACTGAAATAAACAAAGATTTTTGTTTTTAATTTTATTACAGGGCATCTCATAGTCATTACTTCATTTTAGAGTCAACTCTGGAGTTGGAGCTGGCATTTGCCTTGGCGTTGGACTAAAGGCGTTGAACAGAGCGGGACACGCCCAGTTCAGGCCCAAATTCAAGCTGCAAAACACACTTATTAATAAATTGATTCAAATGCGAGTAATGCCTGCAGATGTTTTCAAAGTTGCACAGAGAAAAACAGTGCAGTTGAATCTGTAATGGAAACTCATTAAAGATTCGATTGCAATGCCAACGAGAATATAATTCAGATGCGACACATTAACCTTTAGCTGCAAATGAAGATGAAGAGTGAGAAAGAGGTGGAGAGAGAGACAGAGTACGAGACAGAGACGGAGAGAAACCGGAACAGTGGCGGGATACGCATAGTTCTAAACATTTTCTTGAACTGAATCAATTAGCAACATTTGCAGACATCATTTACTAAGAGAAACACAAGTCTTGGGTTAATAGAACCACATTTGCAACTGAGTCTACCAAATGTCAAATGCCTTCATTTCAACTATAAAGCCCATAACGATTAATAACACGAGTACTCACTGTAGACTGTTGACTGTGGGAGGTGTGTCCATCTCCGGCTGCAATGCAATTTATTTTCCGAACAGCTCACAATTTCTCATTGTTGCGTTTATTATTTTTGCATTTGTGCATTAATTTTAACAGCATCTTCAGCTACACCTCCTTTATCTCAACCAGCTTATTACTTAGATTACAATTTGATGTAATAGCCGAGTAACCTTATGCAACACATCTAGAGTATGTAAGACTCCAAACTAAAGTCCATTAATTAATAAGCTTTAACTAACACTGCGTATACGCAATGAAGTTGAACTGACAAAGTGTTAAGTATTAAAATAAGTACTCAATATATGTATTATTCATCATCTACACAAAATCCTGCTTTTTAAATAATATTAACATTAATAAATTCAACAAATATTGTTTTTAATTTATTTAGGCAGCAATTAAATGAAGAGGCTCCAAATTTGAGTTGCAGAATAACAAATAAAATTCGGAATTTATGTATAAAGATCAAAGTAGCTAGGCAGTGCTGTCAATACATGACAATAACATCAATATTCATTTTAATTTAAAAAAATCTATAGTAAAAAGTCAAGTGACGTAGCGCATAAAGTGGTCGTCATTGCCCATGAAAAATTGAAAAATAAATAAAGTTTTCTGTAGCATACTTTCGGGTTTAAAATTGCAATAAATACAAGGCATAAATCTGGGCAGAAATTAAAAATATTATTTTTAAAATAACTATACAAATCTGTAACTGTGGCTAACATGCAGAAAATAGTAGAACTGTAAATGAAAATTGTTATTAAAGTTAACTGCATGTTTAAGTACATAAAGTGGAACCATGACAAATACAAGTGGAACTTTTTTGGACATGGCCATGAGCAACAGTAGTTATGACCTTGTCGAAATGAAAAGCCTCATAAAAATAAACATATTCAATTAGGCAGCGGAGAGTACATAAATATAGGTATGTTTAAGTTATGAATGCACATGACAAATGTGAAAATCGCATTAACGTCGAGTCAGAGTCAGAGAAGGCAAGGCAGCAGAGTTGTTAAAAATGACTTATTGCAATCGTAATAAATATCAGAACAGGCCAACGCCTCGAAGTATGACGAATGACAAATGATGAGCTCAAATCCATTTGACAGTGGACAACAATGGATTATGTTAAGTCCGTCAAGCTGTCTGGAGTCTGTTCCTTTTATAGATAGTACTCCTAATTAATTAATGATTGGGGAACATGCAATCTTTCATATCTAAAATCTTATTAAATTTCTTTGTAATAATAAATCTGTAAAATTAAATTTAGTTTATTTTTAATTTATTAATGATAAAAAAATGTGCAATCTTTTACTTTTTTAAATAAATTTAGTTTCTTTGTAATAATAAATGAAAATATTAAAATAAAATAAGTTTAGTTTACTTTACTTAGTTTTTTATTGTAAAATAAGTTTAGTTTCTTTGTTTTGGATTAACCTTGACTATGGGTAAAAGCTGTGGGTTGCGTATACGCCCCAGTAGCCCAAAAATCATCTGATGCCATAACTCACATAAACACCTTAAGAACAAAAGACGCGATGTTTGAGCACGAAAAAACGTATGGCATTTGCATACGATAATGATAATGAATCTTGGTAAGTAAGTATCTAGTGGCATGTATCTGATGCATGCAACATCATAAATATACTCACGGGTACTACGAGTTAAAGTTCCATGTGTTCGAGTTTGAGCTCGAGTTCGGGAAAACGACGGAAAAACTCAAGCATGGCAATGCCAGCTATGAAGTTTTCTAACAAATTTGTTTGTCCTTCTGTCAATGGCCAATAAAAAACCAATAAAGCTGCCAGCCAGATACCGGCAAAAGTACAGTGGGCCAAATGGAGAGAGATTTCGTCTGCCTGTTTTTCCTAAGTAATAAAGTAATAAAAACCATATATGAGATTTGAATATTTAAAATAAAAATGGAATAAGTGATGGAAAAAATAATAGAAACGAGACGTTTCAAACAAATTTTTAAAAATAATATTATAAGAGCTGCGCATGAATATATGTAAAATCCCGTTATTTTATAAAGCTTTAAAATAAAGTCGAACTTCCCTAACTCGAATCACCATTATCCGAGAAAAAAGTTCGAGCTAGGGAGACTTCGAGTTAGGGAAGCAGAATTGTATGAAATTTGCTCGCAATTGCCACTCGATTTTGTTCGAGTTAGAGAAAATTCGAGTTAGAGAAGTTCGAGTTAGGGTAGTTCGACTGTTTTGCTAAATAGTTATGAAGTAAAAATTATGAAACTAAAATAAATATTTTTTCCGAAGTAATTTTAGAAATCTAGAAGTGATCGTTTCTTTAATTTTGACCACTGTGAGACGCCAAGTTTGCTGTTAACACGATTCGCATTCGCGAGTCGTAGATAAATTACAAGCCATCTTCTGGCCGTCCAACAACAAGATCAAAATCAAGATCGCCAACAGTTGCCGTGCAGATGCTCCGATAGTGGCAAGTGGCAAGTGGCAAGAGGAAAGAACCTAGTGGCAAGTGCACAGGAAGTGATGCCGCTGGGCGCCGTAGATTCTTATGATCGAGCTGCGCTTTAGGGCTTGAGCTTGGGCTATTGAATTTCTGAGCTCGCTCTGCTCTCGGAAAATGCCCGGTATAAATAGAGCTGCCCAGATCTGATGCAGTTGCAGTCGTTGCACGTCAATCGGCAAGTTCTAGTGGCAGCAGCAGCAGCAGCAACATCATCTTCCCATCACAGCACATCAGAATCCGAATCACAAACACAACTCAGTGCGAAAGTGAAACGTCAGATTTATCGAGCGTGTAATTTGTTAAACGTTTTCGCGAGATTTATGATTACAGTGACTGCGAGAACGACGACGACAACGACAGCTTAAATGCCTTCCAAGTGCAGTGCGAGCCAGATGCGGGTAAACAATCAATCAGCTCGTCCAACTGCAGTTCACTTACAAAACTAAACTAAACTAAACTATACAAGATTTTCAACATATTATACTCTAAGTAGAACAAAATTTTGATTCTAATATTGGCAAAACAAAACTAGAAAGCATGTAAATATTAGGAAAATAAAATTACGTGCTATGTAATTATTATTAAATTGATTAATAATAAAAAAATAATTCTAGAAAATTCAATTGCTAAAAATTTGGGAACCAATAAGGAAATTCGAACTAGGAAGCATATTAATAAGACAAAAATATTAGGAAGGAAAAATTATCAAAAAATTAATGTTAGAGAAAACTAAAAAATATAAGAATTTAAAAAAAAAACAAAAACATTTTAAATTATATGCAATTTAGTTATTTGGCATTGCAAAATTAATATTTGGGAATGAATATTAGAAGGCAAAAATTACATTATTCTTAATTTTATTTGTTTTTTTTGTCTAACTAAACATGTATCCCACCTCAGATCCTAGTGTTTCCCGTTTTGTGGCTGGCGCTAATCGCCGCTGGCCAGGCACAGGGACAACTGCCCCCCAGTGCACCCTTCCAGCAGGCGCCGTTTCAGCAGCGACAACAAGGATTGCCAGGACTGCAAGGGCTGCAGCAGCAGTCGTCCTTCCAGCGGCAGCGACAACAGGCGCCAGGACAAGGCATCTTTCCCGCCCAGGGCACTCCACTGAATCCCCTTAATCCCCTGAATCCCCTTAACCCACTGTCGCCAGCGATAACGCCACTTGGCTCTGGCGTACAGAATCCCTATCGATATAATCAGTACAGTCAGCAGCAGAATTATGTGCCCATCACGGCCTATCAGAACGAACTCAATCTGGATGGCAGCTTCTCCTACGGATACGCAGCTGCCGATGGCACCACGGCCCAGGCCCAGGGATACGTCAAGAATCTCGGCTACGGCGAGGGTGTCGAGGCCCAGGTGAGAGTTGACCCCACTTCCAAGATACTCTAGACTTTTATCTATCTTTTATCTAACTTTGTTAAATATTCACAGGTCATTCAGGGCTCTTATTCGTACACCTCGCCCGAGGGCACGCCCATCACGGTGCGCTATATTGCCGATGAGAACGGCTTCCGGGCGGAGGGAACTGGCATTCCGACCACGCCCCCTCAGTACTTTGTGGGCGCACAGGGGTATCAGCAGCAGGGCGTGCTGAATCCCAATTTGAATCCCTATCAAACGCCATATCGACAGCTGCCAGCGGCAACATCGTCAGCATTTCGTCCCGCCCCTGGGCAACAATTGACGCCGCTGCAACAACAGCAACAGCTGCAGCAGCAGCAACAACTACAACAACAGCAGCGCAACTTTCAGAACTCCGGGCAATATCAACCGGAGCAACCGTTTAATGCATTGAACTCGGGCAATTTGGCTGCTGGTCAGTATGCTGGTCAATTTGGTCAACAACAACTTGGCAACAACTTGACGCCACAACAGCAGCAGGTACAAACGAATCCCAACCAGCTGCAACAGCAACAACAACAGCAGCAGCAACAGCAACAACAGCAACAGCAGAAAGATCAGCGCAATGAGCAACAGCAACAGGCATTGATCACACAGCAATTGAGGGGCAGACCAAACCAGCTGGTGGATCCATTTGGCTATAATCAGTACAACAGACGCTTCAAGAAGTCAACCAAGAAGTGAAGACCACCAAACTCATATATATTTGTTGTTTGTTTCAAATCATACAGAATCAATTTAATGGCGAATTATAATTAGTCGATTTAGTCGCATTCAAATGCATGAAATACATGCCCATGAAAAACTAAAATACCCGACTATTATCTTTTTAATTCATTGTTGTTGTTGTTAGTCACCAAGCAATACTTACTGCTTGAGCTTCTCAACATTTCACCTAGTAAAGTACCTACCAGGCGAACAGAATCTGCGGCAGGTTGAAGTTAGATTTCCCAACTTAGTTAATTTAATTGTTTTTATTTAATTTTTAATTGATTTTTGAAAATTCCATTTCAAATTTGCCCGCCTAAAAATGTGAAATGTTATTAAATTCAAATGCATTGCATACTTTTACGCTGTGAAGTAAAATTTAGTTTTCAATTTCATTGCATTCTTTTGAGCGCGGTATAAATAGTTGGTAGTTTGGTATTTTCACAATAGATGGCGTGTGCTTGACATATAAATCATAGCATACTTTCAGGATGCTAAATAAACTAATTTGGGCGCGCAAATTTGAAATGGAATTTTCAAAAATCAATTAAAAATTAAATAAAAACAATTTAAAAAAAAAACAAAATGCATAACTCGGTAAATTAATTAACTTTTTTTAAAATTAGTTTGGTGTCAAAATTAAAAAAAAAAACCAAAAAAAATTGAGAAATAAAAATAAAATTGAGAGAAAAAAGATATCAGAAATTCCAGAAAAATTCAACAAAATTTCTACAGCCGAGAAATTGTGTCATAAAGAAAAAAATAAAGTAAGAAGACTGAATAGCAGCTGCGATACAAGATGACGATATAAAAAGTTTTTGGAAAACAAAACAAACAAATAAGCCGCAAACCCAATTTAACAGTTGGGCCAACTTAACGAATTTTACAATGCGAATGCGAATGACAAAAGCGACTTTCAATGCGTATAATTTTCAGACAGCTTTTTTTATGATAAACATATCTCTGGTTTGATAACTAGAAACCTATGGCCAGCAGGGGATTCCTCTCCATAAAATGAAATAAATGAGAAGATGAAATACATTTTTGTAACACTTTTTTATAATTAAAATTAATAATTGGCTCTTCAAATAATGCAAGTTTTAATTGGTATGCCTAAACTTAAGCAGGATTTATTTGAAAAAGTGGCAATGCATTGATTAAATAAAATTTAAAGTTTCTTTAATATGCACCTCCTGTCGATTTTATTCGAGCGGCATTTCAGTAGAGTTCCAGCGGAACACTTTGAAATAAAAAATCTTTCGTTCAGATGCCACTAGAAACATTTATTGTAAATTCGAAAACCTGAAATCTCATTTCTAATCTTTTGTCTCCTTAAACATACATACGAGTAGATCATAATTTTTGAAAGTCATTTACAAAGACTTAACGTCCGGGAAGCTTATATAAATATTTAAAACATTATATCGAAATTCTTGGAGCTCTTAAGTGCTACTTGATCTAAGAGTATTTTCCAGCAGAATGCGTTCTATTGAGATGTTATCTATCCAACCTAAAGCGTCTAGTAGATATAGCCGGACTGTGGATCGAATTCGCCGTTTCCTCGTCCGCCACCAGCCGCTGGAGGAATGTATTGAGAGCCAGGTCCGCCAGCACCTCCACCAGGAGCGCCACCTCGGCCTGCACTACCACCGAATCCTCCCGCACCTCCCGCGCCACCCGCACCGCCACCTGCTCCAGCACCACCGCCTGCTCCCGCGCCTCCTCCTCGACCGGCACCGCCACCCGCTCCTGCGCCTCCTCCACGACCGGCACCACCTCCAAATCCTCCAGCACCTCCTGCTCCACTTCCTCCTCCCGCGCCTCCTCCACGACCGGCACCTCCTCCAAATCCTCCTGCACCACCGCCACCGAATCCTCCCGCACCTCCTGCTCCTGGAGCGCCACCTGCACCAGCACCACCGCCTGCACCTGCACCGCCGCCTGCACCTGCTCCACCTCCTCTACCGGCACCGCCACCAAATCCTCCCGCACCCCCTCCAAATCCTCCAGCACCACCTGCACCGCCACCTGCTCCCGCGCCTCCTCCGCGACCAGCACCACCTCCGAATCCACCTGCACCTCCTGCGCCGCCGCCATATCCACCCGCACCACCAGCACCTCCTCCTCCTGGAGCGCCACCTGCACCTGGAGCACCTCCTCTACCAGCTGCACCGCCGTATCCTCCCGCACCACCTCCTCCGGGTGCACCACCTCCTCCTGGGGCGCCTCCTCTACCTGCACCTCCTCCGTAGCCTCCAGCACCACCTGCTCCGCCGCCGTATCCTCCCGCACCACCTCCTCCGGGTGCACCACCTCCTCCTGGGGCACCTCCTCTACCGGCACCTCCTCCGTAGCCTCCAGCACCACCTGCTCCACCGCCAAATCCTCCTGCACCACCTCCTCCTGGAGCACCACCTCCTCCGGGTGCACCACCTCCTCCTGGGGCTCCTCCTCTACCGGCACCACCGCCATAGCCTCCAGCACCACCTGCACCGCCACCTGCGCCTGCGCCTCCACCGCGACCAGCACCACCTCCGAATCCTCCTGCACCACCTCCTCCTGGAGCACCACCACCACCTCCGAATCCACCTGCACCACCTCCTCCTGGAGCACCGCCGCCTCCTGGAGCACCTCCTCTACCGGCACCTCCTCCGTAGCCTCCAGCACCACCTGCTCCACCGCCGTATCCACCTGCACCACCTCCTCCTGGAGCACCACCGCCACCTGGGGCACCTCCTCTACCGGCACCACCGCCATAGCCTCCAGCACCACCTGCTCCACCTCCAAATCCTCCACCTCCAGGAGCACCACCGGAGCCTCCACGACCGCCACCACCACCATATCCGCCGGCACCACCAGCTCCAGCACCACCTCCAGCGCCACCTATCAAAAGAATAATGTTAAAACCACAATCTCATCAACAATTGAGGAATAAGAAACTCACCAGGACCGCCACCAGCACCAGGACCTCCGCTGTAGCCACCTCCCGGTAGGATAGAGATGCCTTGGGCGGCCAGGGACTTGGCAATGGCTTCCGGAATGGGCGGTGGGGTGGGCAGAGCAGCGCCGGAGGGCACGAATCCGTTCTCATCGGCGGTGTAGGAGATCTCGACGAGCTCACCCTCGGGATTGGTGTAGGTGTACGATCCCATCACCGATGGAATCTCGTTCTCGGACCCCTTGTTCTTCACGGTGCCCTCCTCCTGGGCCTTGATGCCGTTGCCAGTCTCGTAGCTGAAGCGATAGTTGCCATCGCCGTCGTTCTCATTCACAAACGACAAGATTGGGATTTGTGGTCCGGGTGGTGCCCCAGCTGGGGCGGAGGGTGCACGTGGTGCCGATGGTGGTGCAATGGGTCTGCTTGGTCCACCGCCACCTGAGAAGCCACCGAGTCCATTGTTGATGCCGCCCAGGCCGTTGTTGCTGCCGCCGCCTCCTCCAAAGCCACCTGGAGCGCCTCCGCCGCCACCGCCACCGCCTCCTGGACCCCGGAGTCCCCCTCCCACTCCACCACCCGCACTGGCCGCATTCGCTGGCGGCGGCAGATATTTGTTATCCAATCTCGCCGCCTGCGTCTGCGTCAGCGTCAAGAGAATCGCCAACAGAGCCTGCAAGGAAATGGAAAGGAAGCCGCAGTTGTTAAAAGGTGTTAAATAAAATAATAATATTATATGTACTTGATTTTCATTATACATAATTTAAAAACTACACAATGATAATATAATATTTGTATTTAATTGAAAATTACAAAATATTATTTTTTATTACAATTAAATTAAAATAATTATTTTAAAGCTATGGAATAACTCTAAATTCAATTTTTTTTAATAAAAATAATTTTTTTAATATTCACGATCCATAATTCATTTCTTTCATACTTTTTAATTTACGGGTAAATTCTAATTAGCTTTTGAATTAAAAATAGCTGACGATTTTTATTGAAATAATAAATATTAATAAAATAATTTTGTATAAGAACTGTACTTATGATTATTCTAAAAAAATAAATTAATAAAATTTAAAAGTCATACGAGTCTTTATTAAAATAAAATAATAAAAATAACTACAACAGTTGCATCTTTTGCATTCTTATTGTGTGATTTTTTACTATTTTTTTTTTTATTTAAATAAATAAACAGAATTCATCGAATCCGGTAATTTTGCCTTAATGAGAAACCTTGGTTAAAGTATGTTACTGTGGCATTTTTCGTTTACATTGATTTAATTAGCTAAATTTCTGTGCCATAAGTGTTTTTCTATTTTGCTCCCTGGGCTTTGCTAATTTATGCTAGACATTCCTCGGCCCAGCAGATCAGCAGACAATGTGGTGCCGTCAGTGGGTGAGTGGGTCAGCGGTGCATGGCGAATATTCAGTGGGGCCTCTGCACAGCGGCTGCACAGCACTCCCCCAAAACGAGAGACGAGAAATGAAAAACGAGAAAGACAAGAATATGGGAATCTCTGTATGCCATCGTGATGCACGTTTTTCCTACGTAGGAGGCGTTGTCTGTCCACTGGCGGCTCAGAGGCCATCAACCTGAATGAGCCCGCCCCCTAAGCAACGCAATGTTGGAAAATTTGGGAGAATAAATTAAATTTCCCTGATAACGGAAGCTTAGCTGCAAAATCGACTAAGAGGCAAATATTTTGTTATAAAAACATTGCTCACAAGCATTTAAGTTTTGAAAAAGTTACGAGAGATGAAAAGTTTCGGAATAATTTAAACAGCATAAATTTAGAGGCCAATCTTTAAATTTAAAAAAATGTACACTTTTGATATTAATAGATAACTCTTGCATTTAGCCTTTCAGTTTAAATTTAAATTGATTATCATGTTAAGCTATTTAATTTAACTTTAATTTGTAATAATAGTTTTCATCAACTGCTCTTAGTTGACATTAAATAAAGGAAAGAATAACCTCAGGTCAACAATCTCCATCATCAACAGTGATATTTTAATCTTAAAAGCATTTTGGTAAGCGACAGCCAAACAAAGATTGTTCACTCCCCTCCGATGCCCTCTGATCTTGTAGTTTGCATTAAATATCAGAAATCCGTTCTTGTGGGCAATGAATCATGATTCATTGAGTCATTCACAGACAGCAGGTTGCGGCACATGTAAAACATGCCACACGACAGACAGGCGGACAGACAGACAGATGAGGTAGCTGCTGTCGCTTTTGTGAATGAAATCTTCAACTTGGTGTATGTGTGTGTCTGTGTGGAAAACTCGAAAAAAAGCTTTGGCATTTTCACAATGCGATCACGTTTTTCATTTGGACTATAAACGCTCTTATTGTTATTATTGCTGCTAAATGCAGCTAAAAACAACTATTAAACTATCGACAGTAGGAATATCATCATCATCATCAACTTGCAACGAACTCTGGTATTTGTGGATGCAACTGGGAGTTGCAATCACAGCAGTTGCAAGTTGCAACCACAGCGTGTGAACAATTGAGAATTGGCCATTGGCAGATGCCACAACTTGCTGCTCAGCCCCCAGAAGGTTAACATAAGTAAGCGTTTTAGAGTGGAAGATAATGGAAAACTAAAAAAAAATGTAATAAATGAAGTAATAAAATTTATATGCTGAATCAAATTGGAGGTCAAATTATGATTAAAATGATATTCCTCATGAAATTCGTTTGAGTTTTGACAATTCTATGAAGGTTCAAAATTTTTGAAAAAATTTTGGAAAAACATTAAGGGATATGCTTAAAAATATCTGAATTATACGAAAATTTTACAATTTTTCTAAATAAATAAAATTTATATGTAGAATTAATTAAGAGGTGAAATCATGTATAGAATGACATTCCGCATAAAAGTCTGTTAAGTTTTCCCAAAGCTGTGGAATTTTGACAAAGTTATAGATGTTTAAAATTACAAAAAATAGTGGTTAATGGAAACGTATTCAAAATATCTGAATTGGTTAAAAATGAATTGTAGATATTAATAATATATTTCATATTAACGCTAATTCGACAGATTTTCCCACTGTGCGTTTGGGGCAAGACGCAACCGACAAGTAGCAAGTGGCAAGTGAGCAAACAAACGAACAAGCGAACAAACGAGCGAGGCGAGTGTCAAGTTGAAGTTTAAGCCGTTTAGTTAATTGGCCATAGAAACAACAGTTTTATAGACAGCTTCCATCATCGACAGACTGACTAAGACTGAGACGGAGATGCGCGAGATATTCGCAGCTTTTGGCCAAGATGAGGCAGCTGCCAATAATGAAATATTTGACATTTAAAGGCCCAAAATACAGAGCCGAGTCTTGATGTCTTGAGTCATCAGTGTTGCATGTGTTGTGTTTTGTTGTGTTGCATGCAATTCCTCCTCAATTCAGCTGCTGGTCTATGTCTAGTCTGGTCGACAATTCGTGACCAGATCTTCATTTTGTTGTTGTTGTTGCTGTTGTTGTTGCTGTTGCCAACTGCTGCTGTTCGAGGCAATCGACTCGAGTTTTAGGTTTATTTGTGAATCCCAACAAAAAGTTCACTCCTAATGTTGTTGTTGTTATTGTTTTGGATACTGTGGCTTTTATTGCCAGGGAACGTTGCCATTAAAATTTGATCAAAATAAAAATTGTAAAATAGGAATTATCTATTAATTTTTATTGTCAAACTTAAAAAAAAACCCTTTTTTCTTTCCAAAAAAAAAATTAAATTAATGATTAATAACTGAACTTTAATATTTACTATATAAAATGAAAAAATATATAAATTTAAATATTGTATAAAGTAGTTTAAAGCACAAATTGTAGAATAAGAATTTATGTAGCGATTTCTATCAGCAAACAAATAAATTATTGCCAAATTTTTTATCTAAACATATTAAATAATGAATTAATAATTAAAAGTTAATTGAATATTTCTGTAAAGTAGTAAAATTTACGAAAAATAAATAACACAAGTTATAGGAAAAATTAAAAAAAATACCAAATATATATTTCTTTCACAATTTCTTTTTTGCAACCCTAGAATAACTAAAATTTTCAAATTCCATTAAATAATCTAGATAAATAACTTATAGGTATTTTCAATTTGTTTTGCATCCCTGGTTATTGCTGCCGATGGTCGTTGATTGTTAATTTTGTGTGCCACAAATATAATTGATGCAATTTCAAATGGGCTGACAATTGGGTCGTCGCTGCATTAATTTTAACCAAGTTGATCTTCTTTGGGGGCGGTGGACGGTGGGCGGGGTCGTGCACGATGCCCCAACGATGGCAGCTTGGGCAACTTTGCGTGCTGCAGATTTCAGATTTTTCATCAATGAAGCAGAAGAAGACGCTTTTTGGCTTTTCATCTGATTTTGCTGATGTTTTTTAATGGGCTTTTAATTTATGCGTTTTGGGTAAATCTTTTTGCCACATCGCTATTGTTGCTGTTGTTGTTGCTGCTGTTGTTGTTGTTGTTGCTGGCGTGCATGCCAACATGTTGCTGCAACATTGAGGCTTTTGTCTTTTAGCATTGCGTGTGCCGCCAAAAAAAGAACGGAAACAATACACGTATTTTCGGTATTTCTGATCTCAATTGGGAAACACGAGTAATCGTGTTCAAGAAGATTTCTTAATGATATAAATTAATTGCAACAATAGAACATAATTTATAACATTTGTTTGCTTTTGTGTGAAACCATACTGTCAATTTCAATTATTAGAACTTAAAAAAGAAACAATGAGATATTTTTAGATGGGAGAGTTTGTATAGAAGAAAGATACTCATTATTCGGATCTCTATTCTCTGCTCTTTAATTTGGAGCATACGAATAACTTAAGGAAATAATTACATAGTGTTCTAAATTATGTTACTTTTAGTTAGACTACAGTTCTTAAATAGAAGATACCTTTTTAAGCTCAACTTAACTTGTTTTTCATATTTAGTATATTTAATGTTTCAATTAAAATAGTATTTTCTTATTTTATTTTAAATTTTTAATATATTTGTAATATGAAGTATACAAATTTAGCCAAATAATGATCAAAAGGATTAAAACTAGTGGCATAGTAAAGAGACATCATTCCATTGTTTCCAATGATCATGTCAAGTGTTGGCCGTAAATCTCAAAAGATGCAGAAGCATTTACGACTCAAGTTTATGGACTGTTTTATGTACTTGAAGAATTGTTTAACTTAATTTTATTGTACATATATTTGTATAGGTAGCTGTCATCTCACGACATTATAAAATAATTAATATCTATGCAATCATTTGTTAAAATAAATATTATCCATTGTATATTGTATTTCTTTCCATTTCGTCTGGTTTAGACTTACCAATTGAAGCTCCATTTTTGTGCACTCTTCTTATAAATATTAAAGGACAGTCTGCTCGAAGGACAAAATCGAGTGTAGCACACGCACACACACACACGCACAAACACAGATCACAATTCACAAATCACAGAATACTTGTTGTCCCATCAATCCTCAAAGAATCCTCAAGGAATTCTTAGGGAATTCTTTACTGTTTTGTTTTTGAATTAATTGGATTTAATTTGAGTAGCCTTCAATTGAATTGAGTGGAGTTCTTGTTAATCGGGAGTTGTGGCCTCGTCTATTGTCACGGAACTTGTGTGCCGATTGCAGCTGAGCCTCTCCAGCTTTATATACAAATGCACTTCATGCCAAGATCGCTTGGGCGCCAAATGCAATCGAATGGAATGGAATGAACCAAAACGCTGCCCAAGCAGAGGCAGAGACAGCGACAGCGACTGCAGCAGAGGCAGCGACTGCAGCAGAGGCAGCGACTGAGGCAGAACACTATGGGAACATTAACGTATTTTTTGTGTAATAAATTAATAGTTGAAGAGAGGCGTAGGAAGAAGCTGACAATTCTCCTAGTTAATATTAATATTATTTGAATTATTATTATTATTAATAATTGAATTTAAATAAAAAATATATATGCATTTTTAAAAAATTTGAAAAAAAAAAAAAGCATGGCTAGCATACGTCAAAATTTTCTATTAAACAAGCTATTAGAAATAAACATGAAAACTTAGAGTGTTATTAAATAGATATTGTAGAAATAATTTGCAGAAAAATCTTTTTTATGATTTGAAAATCCTGTTGTGTTTTAGCTACAATTTATCAACATATAGGCACAAAAAATTTTTATCATACGACTTATTTGCAAAAAAAATTAAAATAAATAGAAAAACAAGTGAAAAGTGCCCATTGTGCAGTTATCGAGACTGAGTTGAGATTTTGATACTTTATGGCATTTATTGCAATCGTGTGCAGCTGTGTGTGTGTGTGTTGGTGTGTTGTTGCTGCAGCTGGCAAAAACAATTGCTGGCATCATGAAAGGGAGACACGACAACAACAGCAACAACATCAGCAACATCTCTTGGCTATGTCCATTGTGTTTGGCGTTTGCTCAATGTGACTTTGGCAGATCAGCTAAACACTCTCAACTCAATTCTCAATACTCAGTACACAGCGCTTTTCACTCTCAACACAATCTTCTGGCGCATCTTCAATTTAGTTAACAAGTTGCCAGTTGTTAAGTTTTTGCGCTCATAAATTGAAAGCCAATCGAAGCTGAACGCTTCTCATCTCATCTCAACTCATCTCATCTTCTTCTCATTCGATTCGATTGCAAATTTGAATGCGCTTCCAACTGCAATTGCAATTGCCAATTGCAGCAGCAGCAACAACAACAACAATTGCAATTGCTTAAAGAATTTAACAGCTTCATTATGAAACGGATGTCAATAAATCTGCAACTGACCCTTTGAAGCGTGCAATTAAATTTTTAGGTAATAGTTTTAAAAGAAATACTAAGAATTTTTTGTGGTCAGAAATCTAAACAATTATTAAACAAAAATGACTTATTGATTGAAAATAAGATTTATGTTATAATTTTTTTACAAAAAGTATGAAAAATTCGAAAATTAAATTCAAAAAATTATTTTTGTTGAAAATTTGTAGAATAAGTTTTCAAAAAAACATAATAAAAATTAAAAAAAAAATACACAACAAATTACTTGATTGTATAAACATGGAAAATTTAAACTAAGACTTAAACTAAGACATTTTAATTAAAATTGAATAAAATTTTTTTTTGCAAAAAAAATTCTTTACGATCTGAGCTTGTAGTTTATGTAAAATATTAAAATGTACAAATTGGCCAACTTCAGTGTTGACCAGAGCCTTTAACCTTTTACTCCTGTCTCTCTTTCGCTCTCTCTCACTCCTTCTCTCTCTGTTTCTCCTTCTCGCTGTGGACATTGCTAACATTAATATCGACATCGACACCCGAGTGGCCCCAGGGCGACTGTTGACTGCCAACAACAACAACAAATTGCGAAAATAAGTAAATTGCCCCCTTTACGCTGTCCAACAACAACAACTACAACAACAAAAAGGGCAGTTGCACTCGAATTTCGTTGAGTTTTTCGGCAACGAGACTTTGTCATTTAACAACTTTTTTTCTGTGTATGGCCAAGTGCAAAATGTTTAACCAACAACAATAAATAGGTATATACACATAACTTGGGCTTGACATTTTGAAGAATTGTTACTTTTTGTTTTTAGTTGTTTGTTTTTGTTGTGATTTAGAAAGGCAACTCACAACTGGCAGCCAAACAATTGAAGACGAGCATTTGCAACATGTTGTCAACATATTTCAGTTATTTTTTTTCCTTCTTCTATTTATTTTTAACTGCATTTTTGTACTCCAAGTAACCCAGTTGAGGTAAGGGCATATTAGTTCATTGTACTTTTAGAGAAGAGAAGTATTTTAAAAACAAATACAATCAGAACATTTTTACTTTAAAGTTAATTTATATTTATTAACAATTAATATCTAGATTGAAATTCATTTAAATTAACCAGTTTTATTCATCTTTATTTTATAATTTTAAACAAATACAATCACAATATTTTTACCTTAAACCTTAATTTTATAAATTTTCAGATATCGAAAAAAATATTAAATTTAATGCAAATTAAATATATTTAATAATTTTTTCTTTCTCAGCATTTAGTATTTATTATGATATATATTTAAATTAAATAGTTATATTCAAATTTAATTTATAATTAAAAATCGGATTAAATTTAATATTTCCACATTTTGAGGCAAAATGTTGTATTTCAAAATTTAATTTAATTTTTAATTTTTTAGTCAACTTTTGATTTTTTTCTGTGTGTTGCAGTTGGGTTTCTGTTTTATTGTACAGTCAGGGCAACTGGTTGTGTGCTCATTCACGCCTAAGCAAACAAATGCAGTGACCAATTTTTTTTAAGACTATTTCATTTGTTCTTGCTCCATACAATCGCTTGTGGGAAAAGTGCACAGAGAGAGGAGCGAAGAGGCAAGAGGTGAGGTCAGTTCAGCTGTGGAACCAGAAGGTCAACCAAGTGGCAAAGGAATTTTTGCAACGCATATGTAATAAACGAGTTGAACACTGCGTATACGTGATATGTGCGGACTGCAAGTGCCAACGTTAATCATACGCCGCATTGGCCTTGCCGAAATTTACACAAATTAGCACATAAATAGGCAAAATGCACAATGCATATGAATACGAATGCGATTCGCAATCAGAGCCGATAATTGATGCTTACGGACATCAATTAACCCGTGAGTCACATCAACAACAACTACAACATCAACAACGTCAACAATCAGTGAAAATGATGCAATGTTTGGGGTGGAGTGGAGTGGAGTGAGGCAAGTGTTTGCCGCATTCTGCGTATGTTTTTTTATCTCTTTGGGTTTTCCAACAGCTCAATCAGTTCCTGTTGCTTCTTGTTGTTGTTTTTGGATAATAACATTAATTTATTTTTAGCACAGAATCTTAGGAAATTTCATTGATATAATCACAATTGGAATCAGTGTTGCCCACATTTGAGAAGCTTTAAAATGATATTTTTATAGTGAGGAGAATGTCGAAAAAAGCTGTTGATTTTCAAGTTTAATTAACGATTTTTATTTGCATAAATTTTACTAGGAAGAAAGGTAAAAATTGTCAAATTTTAAAAACATACTCTAAAAATGCTAGTAAAGCTATATTTGATGGCAAAAAAGCTGTGCGGACAACACTGATGAAAAACCACAAGAAATGTATCAAAATTAAGTAAAATAATTTTTTTATTGTGAGATGGGTGAGATGCACTCGTGTTTTATTCAAGCTTACGAAATAAACATGTTTGAAAAATAAATATGTATATTTTAATTTGTTGATAGTAGATTGTATTGTATTGTAGCTTCAAAAACCGTTTTGTTTACTCGCCCGTCATCATTTCCATGAATTCTGTAAATGAAAGAGTTTCCAAGTGATGCGATTAGTTACAGTAGAAATAGATACAGATACACACAACAACAGATACTACTAAAAATAGACGAACAGATGCGAGTTGGGAACAATGCGTAATTTTCGATTAATGGAAAAATAGGAAGATCAACATTATATATGTCGCCATGGCCGCGTTTTATTTTAATTTTTTTTTTAAGTGTTGGCTTTTGGCCAAAGCACTTTTGGCAGCTACACCACACGCTAATTGGTCCAAATACTAATGGGGCAGAGAGTGTGTAGTGTGTAGCGTACTTACCATCAAAGTCAACGGTGCCCGAGCCATCAGAATCGATTTCCTCAATCATGATGTCCAACTCCTCGTTGGTCAACTGGTCGTCCAACTCACGCAGGATTTCACGCAGACACGAGGTGGGAATGTAGCCATTGCCTTGCTTGTCATACAGACGGAAGGCTTCGCGCAACTCCTTCTGCATGGCCTCGTCATCCTCCTCCACAATGAACTTGGCGGCGAGCTGCACGAACTCCTCAAACTCCAAGCGACCAGACTCTAAATGAATTAAAATAAAATATATTAGAAATTTTAAAGATAATATTTAAGATCATTCATCATTATTCTGAAGTATTTATAAATTTACCATTAAATGGTTAACTTTTTTTAAATTGATGTGTAGTTTTCTTCGATTTTAAAAGATTTTTGTTCTTAATTTTTGCAACAAAACTTTCTAATCAACTACATCATCTTTTAAAAATATTTTATTAAAAAATTTAAAATATTTTTGTTTTTAGCTAAACCGCTAATTTTTATCAAATTTTAAAAGGTTTTTTGTCGCTCTAAAAATAGTATTTATTAAAAAAATCCACTTTTAATATTTAAAAAATTTTTCTCTAAAAATTTAAAAAGTATTAAATAAAATTTAGCGCCAATTTTCTCAAATATTGAAGGGTTTTCTCGATTAAAATTTTTAAAACAAAATGCAAAAATTCTGATTGAATAGTCTGCTAAAAGTCTGTTTTCCAGAGATCGTGAAACATCGAGCTCGAATCTCCCATTAAGTAAGTAAATATGTAATGATCAATCGCTTAAATGACTTACTGTCCTCGTCAACCTCATCGATCAGCTCCTCGAGGATCTTCTTGTCAAAGGGCTGACCCATGAGACGGAGAATATCCGCAACCATTTCGGTGGAAATGCTGCCACATTTCTGGTGATCAAAGCTGTTGAATGCCTTTTGCAGCACAGCAATCTGCTCGGGGGTCAGATCCTCATCCTTACAAAATTAAATTACAATCATTTATACATCGTCTTTATGGAATCTCTTGTCATGTTCTCCACTTACAATGTTTTCCATGTTTGATTTGAGTTTTGTGCTGTTCGTTCTTCACCGGAAAGATCACTGCTAACGACTGAATTAGTTCCTTAATTCTTCAAATATTCTAAGCACACTCGCATACACACACACACACACACACACACACACACATACACACTCACGTCACTGAACGCTACATTCCAAAAGTAACAAGCTAATTTATGGTTTTCAACAGCATTTCAAAAATAAAAGCAGCAAAACAAACAATACACACACACACATACACTTACACTCTCTCCGACACACTCACACACACACAAATTTGAAAATTGTATTTATTTTCGAAAAAAAGACTGTAAAAGCATTGAGAATTTTTTGAGGTCTTTACTGTGTTGGCCTGGCCAACAAACAGAGCCACAATAAATATACGAGAATACTTAATTTTTGTAGTGGTTTGCTAAGCTTAACGTGGAGAACAATGATTACTATATCTATGCAGTGCACTGAGAGAAATAGTACCTAAGACCAAATTAATCATTTCTGAAAAACTTTTTATTAAAATATTTAGTTCTATTAACTTATATTTCTTATTTTATATTTAAATTTCCAAAAAAAAATCAGAATTAAACTGTTGCTTAATTAACATTAATAGAACTTTCAGATACAATATTTCTACAAGTTTAAAATAAAATTTATTTTACAAGAACTCTTAGTCATAATATTTATATACTTTGCTTGAATAAAATTAAAAAGTTAATGTAGTTCTAAAATTTTATTTTGCTAAATTGAAACATCTATACATTTTTTTGCAGTGTACGTTAAAGCAGCAAGCGACTTTGAAATCAATTACAATCTCAATTGAAACTTCCCACTTTAATTTATTGAGCATATCAATCAAAGGCGCCTAAAACATATCGCTAATATGTAAATGTGATAATTTTATTAAATGTTCAAACCGCTTAATAATCACATTAATTAATTGGCTGAAATCATTTTCCCGCCCACGCACATGAATTTTCCCCAGCGACCCACACAAATTTCAATTTTCTTAGTGGGCCAATTTTATAAACGATTCGAAATCTCTTGTATATTGTGTCTCATTTCCCTATTTAAATTTTAATCGGCAATATTATTAAAAACTTGTTTTGTTATATGGCAAATGTATTAACTGATTTATATTTGACATTTAAGCGGCAACTGTATTTGTATCTGTATCTGTATCTTTATCTTGTTCAGCATTTATTCAGATACTTTTTAGATATATGGGTTGCTTTATTTAAAAATATTCAAAAAACGCGACATCTTATTTATTTTTTTGAATTATGAGAGCACCACAAAACGAGAAATGACAATAATTTTGACGTCATTTTGACATATTGGCCATTTGCTTTATTTACTTTTAATTTGATCACTTGCTAAAATATTGCTCTAATAACTTGGCCAGCCAGACACTTTAGTTATGGCCAACAGCTGCCCACTGACAAAACAAACTTGAGACAATTTAAAACTGTTAAGACATCAACTGAAACTAAGTATGTTAAGTAAAATGATGATAACTGCAACATGAACATTTTTTAAGAAATATTTTAAAATTAAAATCAAAAACATCTAATTTAGACAATTAAAAATTAAGTTTGTACAATA
Source organism: Drosophila recens (assembly GCA_037043495.1). Classification (NCBI taxonomy): domain Eukaryota; kingdom Metazoa; phylum Arthropoda; class Insecta; order Diptera; family Drosophilidae; genus Drosophila; species Drosophila recens. The sequence goes on from JBAMBJ010004029.1 coordinate 163,073, forward strand.
TTTAAAAAGAGAAAAAACTGTATGAGGTATCTAATAAATCAACAGATTTTTTTTTAATACTTTATTTAATTAAAATATATAAATTTAAAATAGTAAATTTTGAAAATTATAATTTGAGCTTGTACAATATTTAAAAAGGGAAGATTCTAAAATATATTTAATAACTAGGTTAAGATAGTTATATTATTATATATTTTATTTATTTAAAATATATAAGTGAAAAGTAGTTAATTAAGACAATTTAAAATTTATTTTTCACAATATTTAAATTGATAAAATTTTGAGACATATTAAGATTTTATTTTATATATTTCATTTATTTAAAATATTGGCATAAGTTCACTTTAATCATTTCAGTTAGACAATTATAAATTAAGCTTGTGCAAGAGATATATAGAGTAATTAAATATCATTTTCTTTGTTTATATAAAATATTTACTAAAGTTGACTTCAATCATTTAATGTTTGAGCTTGATATCTGATGGACAGCGTCGACATCTGGACTGACAACTTGACGTCTCGGCATTTCGGAATTCAGACTCTCGTCATTTATTGGCCTGAAAATGACGATGAAAATTAGTTTTCGCTTTTACACTCTGTCAACTTTGTCTTGTCTCGTTGAGCTTCTGATACAATTAGCTGCTACGTGTTTTGGAAAATCAGCAAAAAAAACAGTCTGATCAAAAATTTCAATGTTGTTGTTTTGACATTTGACGATAAGTTGAAGCAGCTACAAGAATATTATTACCTTGATCGTCGACATAAGTATAAGTTCACTTTTACAAACTCAGCTCAGCGAACGAGGTTTCTTCTATGCTCTTTCATGTTGGGGATAATTGATGATGGCATTCACTTTTCCAAAGCCCAAGCCAATTTGTCAGTTGTGGTGGCAAATGCTAAACGATCTCTGCACTGATCTATTGCCACTGATCGTTGTCAAGGGCCATCAAAGAGACAATCGAGATTATGAATAGAAATCCCATAATATATGACATTTAAATACTTTTTCTTACAGAAAAGTGCATATTTTACAATATAAGAATCTCCAAATATTAGAGTATATAATGCACTTTATTTATTTATTAAAAAGTATTTAAAAAAGAAGTATTAAAAATTTAAATAAAATTTAGGTGTAGTCAATAAAACATAAAGGTTCAATAACTTACAAAATAAAATGTAAGATTATCTTTAAATATGAGAAAATTTATTGATTTCTTAAAAAGCTGTTGTAATGCAAAAGATTTAGAATAAAAATAAAATGAGAGAAAATAAATACAAAATAAATTGTATTCCATATTAAATTTTAAAATTAAAGAAATTTAAATTAAAAGTATAAGCAATATTTTATTTTAATTCATAAAATTAAATTAGGTTAAATTAAAAAAAAAAATAAAGAAAAATCGATATTTTAAATTGACAAGATAAAAAAACTCTCAGATTTAAAAAATTTGCATACTTTTAAGGTGAAACTAAATAAGCATTTTTTTATTATCAGTTAACCCTCTAACACGTAAGCCTGCCTCAAGAAACTTATCCGTTAAATCACAATAACTAAAAAAGTAATCCGTTTTTTAACATGAAAATATTTGTTAACTCTTGCTAATAAACACATGCACATTGACATGTGCAACAAGCTTTAAACCATTAGGAAGCTTTAAATGGTGCTTTTATTTTGACTTGGACATGCCAAGTGTCTTTTCCGTTTTTCTTACGCGAAAAATCTTGGGAGGGTCAATTTCAATCTGCTCTTATGCTGCACAAACAACAAAATCTATTTGGTTGGTGATACAAAACAATAGATAAATGACAAATCTAATATGTAAACATATTTTCAACCGACCAGACTTCTGTATCTTCATTATTTTCAAAAGTAGCCTTAGAGGGTTAACTTTTTGATTTCAACTTCCAATATTATATGAAATATTTGATAAAATATAATGAATCGGAGTGTATATTTTTTTAAGCGGTTTCAAAAGTGCCATTTAATTGAGAATACCTTTTGTAAGGGTATTATTACAAGGTCAAGGACAGTAAAAACTGAATACGAAAAGAAAATGAAAACAAAAGTTTGTCGAGATATGTAAAAGAGCAGAGCTAAAGTTCAAGTCTACTGTCTGAATACCTCTATAAATAAATATGAATATATTTTTATTGATCGCCGTGCGTGTGTCCAAACTGAAAACTGACCCTCATTTGCATGGCGACTCATTAATTTGGTGAATAACTTGTTTCTTGTTTTCTGGCGCTCAGACTACGTCTTTATCAGACAAAACGGAAGAGTTTAATCGCATAGAATTTAACTTATTCAATTTTTTTGCCCATATTTAAAAAATGAAGATGCCCAGCATTGGGATAAACAGGTAATAGGTAAGTATATTTAATATTATATTAACGATGTCTGTCTAAATTATGCAATGCTATTAATTGTCAATAGAAAATAATGTACTTTTAATTGAAAACAGGAATACACAATTCATTAAAACTAAGAAAACTTTCGATTGATCGTTAACATTATCAAAAAATCGTGTTTCTTCAAATTAGAAGAGTCGTAAAGTAAATGAGTGATGTTTTTAATTGTTTATTTTTGTTCTTTTGCGTTCTTAAATATCATTGATATAAATATCATCCCAAATTTTATTAAGATTATTGGCTCTCTAATACTTCCTTTTGTAGATTATATATTTATAGTGGCGCCAGAGAGACGCTGACGCAATAATAAAATACAGGCAGATTGAAGCTCGCGCTGACGGTGACTTTTTAACTCATTTTTATGAATTGCTCGCACATTTGGAAGGATTCATAAGCCTTTTTGGATGTAGGTGTCATTTTAATGCTCCCGAACGATTTAAAATATGTTGCATTCATTGTTGAAGTCTTTTCAGACTTTGAGAATATTAACGCTTAAATTAATTAAACACATTTTACTAATTTTTAAATAATAAACAATGTAATTGAATTTTAAATTTTTTTGCAATTACGGTGACGGTGACTTTTTAACTCTTTTTATTTAATCATTGGTTGTAGAAATTGTTGCTGTGCTCCCGAACGATTTAAATAATTTTTTATCTATAATGAAGTTCTTACAGACTTTCGAAAATGCTGAACGCTACGAGAAATACAATGTTGAAATAAATGAAATAATAAACAATGGGATTGATTTTTTTTCAAATTTTAATGCATTTATTTTTAATTTCAACAAAGTTTACTTAAGCATCCTTGGAGGGGTGAGCTTGAATGTAAGCAATAGCGCGCTGGATATAGTCTGGGATTGGGGGAGAAGTGGGCAGTGGGGGGTTGGCTTCGAGCACTTGGTAACCATATTCGTTGGCAACATATTTAATATGGACGGGTTCACCTTCGGGAGATTTGTGACCGTACTCGCCTTCGACTTTCCAGGTATCACCCTCCAAATGTCCGTTCTGCTCTTGCTTGTTGCTGTTGTCCAGCTCCAGCGCATAGTTGTAGGCATCAATGCCGACATCAGCGGCGAACTTCAATACATTCGCGTCTTCGTTGGCATAGGCCAAAGCCAAAAGGCAAGCGAGGGCAATCTGTGAAGCCAAAATATGATAGGATTATATTATTTCACTTTACTTTACGAGAATATATCACTGTCGGTAACTCACAATGATTTTCATGTTGATTACTGAAAGACTTCTAAAGACTTACTGATGCCTTTACTGTGCTGCTGCAAACCTTTTATACTCATCGGATTCGCATTAATTATGCAAATATCTAATATTATTTTGAGTACAAATGAATTTTTAAATACTTTTTTCTTGTTTTCTTTGCTTGATATCAATGATATACGCTGCTTATCACTCCATCTCTGCTATGATTATACTTGTTTCGGTTTCAGTTTCGGTTTCATAAACATAACAGGTTCGCAGCATTTAACTTTTAACTAGCGGAACTTGATGTCTAAGACATTTACGATCTGTCAACTGGAAAACATCTCATATACGTCATAATTATCATAATTTTTTTGTTTTTCGTATTTCAGCTTTTGGCAAAATCTATCTCGTTAACTTTATATTAAATGTTAAACGAAAACAGTTAATATATATAATTAGTATAATTTAATTCCTGTGATATTGTCTTTATACCTGTAGTTTAAAAATATTTAAATGTAATTACTTTATCTCAATTGTTTGTCTATTTCTATATATGTTTAATATATTAAATACAGTTTGATTTTTGAGTTAAATATTCTGGAATAGGGTTATAAAAAATAATTTAGTCCTGACAATCGTTATCATATTAATGTTCATGTGTATATATTAGGGTGTCCCATTTGGCAAAGTATAAAGCATACGGGCTAGTTCTTTTCATTAGGTCCTAGCACTCAGAAATAAATTTTACTAATCGGAGTATGATAACCGGACTTGATCGAGAAAATTTAAAAATTATATGGGGAAAAAAAAATTTTTTTTATTTTTTAAATTTTTTATTTTTTTATTTTGTTTATTAGGTCCTATAGAACTTAAAACCAAATTTTCACCTTAATGGAGTACGATAACCCATTCAAATTTGCATCGAAACATGAAAAATCATCGAAAAATGTATAATCAGTGTTAAAACACTGTTCTTTCATGTTTTAATGCAAATTTGAATGGGTTATCGTACTCCGATTAAGGTGAAAACTTGGTTTTAAGTTCTATAGAACCTAATAAACAAAATAAAAAAATAAAAAATTAAAAAAATTAAAAATTTTTTTTTTTCCCATATAATTTTTAAATTTTCCGATCCAAGTCGGCACGGGTTATCATACTCCGATTGAGGTAAAAATTTATTTCTGAGTGCTTTAGGACCTAATGAACAGAACTAGCCCGTATGCGTTTAAAAATATTGACTTTGACCAAATAAGGGACACCCTAGTATATATTAAAATTAAACCTTAAATTCCAATTGTCATTTGCTCAACAGAGAATTAAGCTACGATTTAAATTTAAGAGTTACATTTTGACCACATTTTCTAATTTTTATATTGAATTCCTACTGTCAACAATTTAAACAGCTAATTATTAAATTTAAAGTAGTATTTATTAAATATATTTTTTTATAATTTATGCACTGCCGTTCATTAATTTTTGAACTGCTCGATCGAATTTCCTGAAAAATAAAAAGTTGAAAAATATATTATTAAATAAATAAAGCTGTGCACTTACTTGGAGACCAATTGTTCGCCCGGAATGTAAAATGGATTACAAACGGCATCCGTATAAAGCATGTGTAAATTGCGAAATATCTGCGATATGAAAGATATTAATATAAAGAACAGATTCCATATATGTATGTATGTACGTAGGTACAGTATGCCAAAGCATTCTTCTGATATAGAATAATATATACATATTAAATAAATAAATATTGAGATCAATCGATTTAAACAAACAAATTTAATTAACTAAAAAATTAAAATTAAATAAAAAGAGTTATCCTGGCTTACAATTAATTTAAGAATAAATAAATATAAATATAAAAAAAGGTTAAAATTAAAATAAAAATTCAAAATATGTGCTTAAAAATAAAGTGAATAATATTCTTTGTCAAAAGAATTACATGGCATACTGTATATACACACACTTGCACTTACCGCCCGCACTTCGTTTTCACGCAGAGCGACGTTGCTGGAATCGATGACAACTATGAATTTGATGCGTGAGTTTGTGACAAAGCCGTAGCTGAAATGAGAGATTGCAGTTTAAGTGATGCATTTGATTGGTCCACCTCAATGCGGTTACATTTTGTGAATCTCTGTGGAATAGAGCAGACCCAAGTAGAGTTCCTTGGAGTCGGTTGCACCCTTGCCGATTAAACACTTCTCCTCGACAACGTCGAGTGCTGCGTGCACATGATATTGCAGGTCCAGTTCCCGCTCCAAGTCAGATGTGGCCAAGTAGAGTGGTGCGTTCTAGAAGTATAAGCATTGTTACTAACTGAATGTGCATTTATTCTGTCCCTCAACTTACATCCTTCCCAATTACAGCAATACAAAATGCCATTGTTTTCAGACAATTATTTGTTTCTTGTAAAAAAACAGCTGTTGCCGATAGTTGCGAATAACATCGCTTTCAGCTGTTACGAATCGATAACACAAATCGTTGCTGCCAACTCGTTAGAACAAAATGAGCTGTGTGAACAGCAAATGTGAATGGTGAAAAAAGAAGAAGATAGTATACACACTTGTACGCTTCAAAAGTTTTTATCAAATTGAAATAACAAAGAGTTTCTTTCGTTCGCTTATTGCTAATAATGGAGGCAGGCAATCAGATTGCAGTGGATCGTCTGATTGCACTCAACAACCGCAACTTGCAGCGGCTACTACAAGCCCAACTAGACGAGGTCGAGGTGTACGTGATGTTTGTCAACACAACGCATCGGACCGTCGATTTGTTTTGGGTGCGAGAGCGCGAAACCGAAAATATGCAATACACGCTGAAGCCATTTGAGGAGGTGCGTGTAAATACGTACAACACGCACACCTGGTTCTTTCGCGACTATTACACGGGCGAACGAATGCATGTGCGCTCCCAGCGAGTTTTCTACCCGGTGCGCATACGCGTCCCGCGAGATCCACAGCGTCCACTGGAGGATTTGCGTGATGTGCGCAGTCAGGTGTTGATACACTTCCCGCTGCGTTCGCTGAAGGACAATTGCTTGTGGCTGATTGTCAAATGGCTCAAGCGCACGGTCAACGAGCCACGACAGTATATTAACGGCTACATGATACCAGCAACGTTGAAGCAACACTTACTTTTAGTCCTAAGAACTCTGGAGACGTATTCCAGGCCAGTTCGTGCAGGCAGAATGCGTAGGTGAAGAGATTTAACTTATAAGAAACTGTTAACAGGGCTGTTGATAAAAATAGCGATATTTTTAGGCTTATCTATCTTTTTTTTTTGGCTAGATATTGATATCGATATTTTTTGTCGATAATATCAAGTTAAAACTGATCGGCATTGAATATTTTTAAAAATGAACAGATGCTGATCGAATTCGGCAAATCCTCGACGATGTATATTTATCAAATAGCTGTTAAATATAAGACAAACCTGTTGTTGTAGTGATAAGGACGACAAGGACGTGCTATTGCATTATTAACGGAAAGAAAAGCCAAGCTTGATTTCCAAATAATTTAATAAGATCTTTTGATTGAGTTTTATAATGTATTCATTTATCGTTTTTACTTATGTACAAATTGGCTGCATATATGCGTTTATATATATATTTTTTTTGTTTTCTACAATTGCATTGTTTCATTATTTTTATGTTTAGTTTATCATATAACAGAATACTTAGAATTATATGTAAATGAATCTAATTAAACAACTGAATAATATATGACATACATACATGCTATATATAATATATTTTAATTATTATTAATTATATGCTTTTCCAAAACTTGTTTGAAGACAATGTTGTTCATGTTTTCTATCTGTGTATTTATGTAAATGTGTGAATCCAGATATATGTATATATATTTAAAATGTTATGTACTGTTGACAAACAAACAAAAAAACACCATAATATCATTTAAAATATTATGAACCATGCTCGTGTATTTTACTCTAAGTGTTTTGAGCAAATAAAATGAATGAACTTGAATGGAAAACAAAAACACAAAATACAGATACATATTTTCGGAACATACACAAATGGTTGATCAGTTAATAACGAAAGATCACATGCGTCTCTTGGTTTTGGGCAAAACAACGCCATAAGGTAAAGCACAATATTCTGGTCTGATCTGATCTGGATGTGGAATCGGATCGATCTGGCGCTCAATATTTGCGAGTGACGCGCTCCAAACTATCACCGATTGAACCTATTGGATAAATGGATAAATACAACTGGCAATTAGACTATAACATAAGCAAATCATCATCAATTTCTCTCGGTGTACGTCTGTGTGTGTGTGTGTGTGTATTACGTGTGCTGACATTGAATACTATTTACCGTCAAAGTTAAAGTTTTGCTTGGTTTTATATTGAAATGTTAAATCAGTCGATTGCTTCCATATAAAATGCCGAACTGTGCGAAGATCCATGTTCGGATCAACGACCTGATGAATAAAAAATAAACAATAGTTTAATACCAATTAGTTGACATGGTTTTAATGTTGTACTTACCACATCGTTGCACCACAACTCAATACGCTCCTCGGCTGGCAGCTGCGATCCCTCCGAGTTGGCATCGCTTTGACTGTTTTGCAGCGAGTTGTTCGCATTGTTGCCCCCACCTCCTCCTCCTCCGCCGCCGCTGGGAGTTGTTTCCGCATTAAGCACTTTTTCGAGGACATGCTCGCACACCTTGCGGCACTGGATAAACTCATTGGCCACCAAGCGATCCTGCACAGCAAATAGCATGAATTATTGACATTATTAGAAATCTTGTAACTTGAATTTCACCTTTTTAGTACGCTCCGGTTTGGTCATCTGTGGATGCGGTTGCAGGAAGAACGGTATTTTCAGAAATTTGGGTATATTCCGTTCGATCACCACATCCGTCACCCACTGTGGCGCCGTCTCGTGGAGCAGCGTGCTCTCGCTATCTCCGGCAGCGTCGCGCACCAGCAGTCGACACACGGTGCGGCCGCCCACCTCGCTAAAGATGACAGGTGTGTGCTTGGGCACCTGAAAGTAACCGTTGCCACGCACATCCGGCTCAATGTCATTCGGTGGTATACTGTGCGGTGGCGTCCAGTGCTCGAGCAGTGCCTCAAGCAGCAGTTTTCCATAGTTTATCTGAAATGTTTAGCAATTTTGAGTTGTTAATTAACATCAGGGAATAAAACCCTAACCGAAACCGTAACCTTTAACCGGTAAAAACCGATTGAAATTGAAAACCGCTACTGAAACCGTAACCGAAAAAAAAATTTTCATTTGACGGAAACCTTAAAACCGAAACTCTGTAAACCGAAATAACCGTTTAGTAACCGTTTCATTTATAAGGGTTAATTTTGGTTTTTCATACATCCAAAAATTAATTTTTATTTCCAATTTTTATAATAAAAATTTAAAAAAAGTTGTATTTTTATTTGCTGTTTTAAAAATTGCAAATAAGAGCTATGGTATATCTTTAAAATACAACTTTTAAAGCATGTTTTTTTTTTAATTTTTATTATAAAAATTAAAAAACAAGTTTAAAATAATTTAAAACGAAAAATTTCGAACTGTTTCTATTTTTTCTGACTCATAAGTCTTGTTTGCGATCTCTGATTTTTTTTTATTAGTTTTGTACTTTATTTCTGATTATTTTTTTATTTTTAATTTTGATTTATATAGTATGTGAAGTAAATTTGTGAATGAAACATTAGGAAAGTAATGCCTTTAATTATTATTTTTTATTAATAATCTAATTATATTTTTGCAAAAAAATTGATTTTTTGTGAACCGAAACCGTACCGGTATTTCAAAACCGAAACATACAAAAACCGGTTCACCGTTACAAAACCTTTATTCAAAGATTAACCGTTAACCGAATACCTAAATCCGAACATAACCGAAACCGTAACTGAAACCGAAATTCGTTTCGGTTCTAATCCCTGATAAAAACCTATTCATAAAAATGGATTCAGTAAATCTTGAAATATATTTAGAGTGCACGTACCTTTATCTCCGTCGTCGGTTCATCACATTCCGGCAGGCCGGCTTCAATGGACACCCAAGCCGCAAAGCAGTCAACCTCCTCCTGGCCTAAAACTATCGTTGGCATCTGCACAAATAAATTATAATTAATTCAAAAATAAATTGGAAATTCAATTAAATGTTTGTGATTAAGAATCAGAGACGTACGCCAGTTTTTAAATCAACTGTGAACCAATTTGGAATGTAGACTTGTTTATTACGCTTCTTGATCTCCTCCTCATAGTCGACTGGGCCGAGATCCTCTTTCCTGACCACACGCAGCACATCGTAAACGACAACCTGCTCCTGTGAGTCCTTTGTAATGATATAGCGTTTGTCGTTCAGCACGGTGCACTCCTTGATGGCAGCTCCACCTTTGATGCAGGCCAATTCGGTGCCACCCTGCGTCCACTGGGCATCCATGCCGCCGCCAGAGGTGAGCGTGCCTCTGTCATACATGGGCAGCTTCCAGCAACGGATGTCCGAGTTCCAGGTGGTCGCCCACACGCCCGTTTTGTCAATGTTGTAGCCCAGACTGAGCACTGGCGCCTTCTCCTCACACACGAGCATTTTGTTGCTCGGATTTCGCATTTCCGTAACGATAATGTTTTGATCCCGACTACCCGATATGATGTACTGGAAATTCTCGCTCATTAGAAGTGACCACACGCCCTCCTTGTGCACATGGATCGTTTGGATGCATCGCTGTTGGCCCAGATTCCACACCTTGATGGTGCCATCGGAGCTGCCGGAGACGACTTGGTTGCCATCCGGCGACACAACCAGACAGCGTACGTTCTCCGTGTGTCCACGGAGTTTCATGCTGCGCATGCAAGTGCGAGGATCCCAAATGCGCAGGATGTTTTCCGTGGAGCCGCTCACGATAACCGTGCCGGAGGGATTCATGGCCAGGCTGTAGATCGAGTCCTTGGACCCGGTCAGACTAGAGGTTGTCACGGTGTTGTTGCTGGCAGTTAACGCTGTAAGCGTATTCACGTCCCACAGAAATATCGCCTTGTCCAGCCCAGCACTGGCCACCTGCTCCCGATCCTTGGCATAGGCCAACGCCTGGACATAGTCTCGGTGCGTGCGCAGCGTGGACATGCAGAAGCCTTTGTGGGCGTTCCACACCTTGACTGTGGTATCACAGCTGGCGCTGATCACTGTATTAGAAAATAAAACTTTATTACAAATACTTTTCACCTTGTAACCATGGTGTAAACATAAGAAGGTGTGACGTATTCACCTTACTTCAGTTCAAGAAAAACTTCGAAGAGAGAGAGAGAGCAACTCTGTGGTGAACAGAATACCTTATAGGAATTTCACCATGCTTCCCGTTTATATTTTGTTCACCACACTGAGCGCAGTTTGGCGTGAGAGAGAGATAAAAGAATAAGCACTTTGGCCATGTTAAATATTTTAAAATCTTTAACTTCCACAATTTATATTTTTACTTTATTTTTTTGTCACCACTCATAGCATAGTTTGTTGAACTACCAATAAGACCTCAAAGAGTGTTGAGTGAATACGCGTAACCTTGTTATAATGCCTTGGAATAACTTTTAACAAAAACTTACAATTTCTACCGTTACAGCAGAGCACGATATCGTTGACCCAATCGTTGTGATGCTCCATGGATTGAATGTATTTGTCGCTCGACTCCGTTCGCGTATTCCACACACGTATGATGGCATCGCGACCCGCCGAATACAATTTGCCATTGTTGGCATCCAATTGGAGAGCGTTAACACCGTTCCTATGCTGTTTTTCCTCTGCGTCTCGTATCACAAAGGAAACCTAAATCAAAAGCAAATGCAAATCATTAAACAATATAATTCAATTAGTGGCAAATGTACAAGTATTACACCTACATTCCGTACCCATACCGACAACCCGGTGTTTTTCTTATTGGGGCATTATCCGCATACTAAACTCACCTGCATTTTTTTTCTTGCCTGGCAAGTTTTGTGCGTCAACATGTCTCACACGGCCCAAGCCTCTGTCTCTGTCGTAGTAGCGGGTTATTTGCGTTGACTTCACGTTGAATTTGTGTACTTCTGCACATTAAATACGCGCATTCATTTATTTCTTATCCTGCAAAAAAAAATTTAGCACTTTTTATGATATTCGACCAATGCTCGATATTTTGTCTGACCGATAGGCGTAATATCGAATTGTTTGATAGGAACACATTTTTTTACTATGTGGCAACGCGGCAGCTTCAAAAGCAAGCAATTTAAGGTAATACAGTTAACGCTAGTTTATCTAAATATTCAATAAAAAGCAAATGAAAATTACGTGTAAAGGCATAAATACATAAAAACCTTTATTAATGAGTATTTGGCAGCAGCTGTTTTAAAATGGAATATTGCCACCATGTTTTTTAGCTGCCGGCTATTTATTGGTGGCTATTAATTTGTATTTCGACAAATATGTACTTTCTATATTCAATCACATATAGTAAACACAACTTAAAATTACTCTCACACTCAGATTTATTACGTCTGTTATAATTTAAGTTAATCGGATTCATAAGAGCCACCGGCATAATTTTTACTTTATTTTAAGCATTTCGCAACACTGACATTTACATAACTGAGAGGAGCAGCACTTTTTTGCATTTATTGCAAGTTGCAACCAATAAAATTAAAAACAATGGCCGACACACAAAACAAAGATGCCTGTACTATTTGCGAGAAAGTGGGTTTGAAACCGTTCACGAAAGACAACGTTTTCAACTATTATATACCACTGCACGGTCTCGTCAGCTACGGAGCGCTGAGCGTCAACGTCATGAATCCGCAAATTGTTCCCAAGCTGCTGCCCAAAAAGGATTTGACAAATGTATTTCTAATTTCCGCCGTCGTCGGCAGTGCTTTCTACATTTACGGCCGTCCACACTTGAGGGATATTCAGAACAGCAAGCGCGGAGTGTACGCGGTACTTGGAGCAACACTGTTCAGCATGGGATCAGTTCTCGCCTGGGCGCTGATCAAGTCGGCATTGCCAAAGGACAATTCACTGTTGGCAACTGTGGCCGGTCTGGGCGCAGGTGCCGTTATTGTCAAGGTTGCCACCGATTACATTCAGGACGTGGACAAGCTGAAGAAATAGATCAAGTGATGCGATGGCGATGCGAATTTGTTGTAGTACATTAGTTTTGTAAAGTTAACGACATACATACATACATACATATATACATACATAACTTGCTTATCATGAACTCATATAATGTGTTGCAAAATATGTACGTACACAATTGAAATAAAAAATTATTTAGTGAAAATCTGTTTAGTAGTATTTTTTAGTGGTGTTAAAACGGCTTTTTTCCCGTCAAATCTGGCTTATTTCAAAGTCCATTTGCAGGGAAGCTAGAAACAGCAGTCAGCGGGAATTCTGGCTCTTTTACTCTAAGAAAAATGTAGGCATAACTTTCTGGTAGGTACTTAACAAATAAATAATACTTAGTAAATTAATAAAATTTACAAGTTATAATTATATTAATGAAACAAAAACATATGTGACCTTTGAAAATTGTATCCTGTTCCTCGATTCGCCATTCATTTAAAGTATATCTGGGAGTTTCTTATTTATCTAGATCATTTTCGGGTTTGACTTATTTGAAATCCCTGGATATTCAATTAATTAATTAAAACACTAATTCAGAATATTAAAATTTGTTTTATTTAAAATTAAATGTACCTTTAATTGCCTTCTCTTAACTACTAATAATGCTTAACAATTGAATTGTTGTTATTATTTATTTGTGTGGGTGTGTGGGTGTATGTATAATAATATACGTGTATGATGAAATCAAAATCATTGCATATATATTTTCAATTTCATTAAAAAATGATACTTAAGCGCCAAAATACTTATTTACAAATTTATCGGGATAAAACATCCTACAAATATTGCCTTAGCGACATTAAATTGACGACTACTTTATTGTTAATAATTTGTTTTGTATTGCAAAAAACATACAAATTAATCATAAACTTAATCTTAAATATGCATACATACTTTACAAACATACAGTGGTCATCAGTGGCTTAACTACTAACTTCTATTCAATACGCGTGGAAAAAAAAATGAGTGTCAATCATCATCATCAGTGTAAATATTTTTGTAGATATTTTGTAACGTGAATGATTTTCGCGACAGGAAAAATTCGAAACAACTAAATTATGAATACATATTGCATTTACAAAACTCAAGGGTACGGCCTAGAAATACAAATACAAATACAAAGCATTGATATTGGAAGCGATTTTCGACTATTGCATTTTGCTGTGGTCTCAACCAGGGTGAATTTATATAAGGTGACATCTTTCTCATACAATTTCAACGTTGCTTTCATACTATCAAAATAGGTACCTCAAAGGAGGACAACAGTGCTGTGCACATCACCTTATTATAGCTACATTGTGGTCTCAACCATAACATAAAACGTATGCAACAAATTAAATACCGTTTCAAGGTGAATTTACTAACAAGGTGACGTATTCACCACTGCTGCTCTCTTTTCGGACATGGTGAAATGTTTATAGGTGGCGTATTCGCTACTGCGAATGATGAATTTTATTTGAGATGCCTCGACACATCAGAACAAGGTGACGTAGCTGCTCTCTTTTTTGGGTACTTTAATTCGTGTTAGAACTTATAATAATTTATATTATAATAACTTAATCACGTTTTATTTTGACAGCATGGAAGCAAACGTTGTTGTTGCGATCGATTGGTTAATTTGACTTAAAGTACCTCGATACAACGGAATACGTCACCTTGTAGTAAATTCAGCTAGCATCGGAATACGTCACCTTATCAGTAGTTTCACCGTGTATATGCGTTAGTTCGAAACAATATCGACATAACGATAGTTTATTTACTCCACTCCGAAACTGTTGACTAACTGTTGTCTCTACTGCACTCTCAATTGCACGCCAAGCACCTCGCGCAGTTCGTGCAGCTCCTGCGGTCCTTGCATAAGGCGCTTCACACCACGCGGCAGTCCACGGCAGGACGCCAGATTAATCGAGCTCATGTGCACGCAGTTCGTGAGTATTTCCTTGACTGCCTCCTCGGAAACGGATGAGCCACAAAGATTCAAATGTCTAAGGGAGGGCAGAACAAAGTATTGAATGATTTTCTAAACAGAATGTTCAATTCATTCACTTACGCCAGTGGAGACTCGCTGCCCTTCTCGGCCAAAGCACGCAGTGCATTGTCAATGGGCTGCTGCACATTCGCCCAGGCCAGATCCAGTTCAATGAGACTGTGTGCCCACTTCGATGCAATTAACTCCAGACCCGATCTGTAAATGCAGGTTGACTTTAATATTAATTCAACTGTCATTGGCCATTGGGCACATACCCCATGTCGCGGGTCACCGAGCAGCCCGAGAGGAACAAGTGCTTGATATCCCAGGCGGGCAAACGGATCAGACTCTCGTGCGTTAGACGCGTGCAGTTGCGCACGTCGAGCAGCTTCAACTTGGAGCTGCTCTTCAGTATGCGCTGCAGATGATCGTCGCTTATGATGCGCGATTCATCCGTCAGAGCTGCCACGGAAAGCTCTTCAAGATTGGGGAACCCAGGCGAGTCCATCTGAAAGATCGAATATTTTGAAAATTGAAAATAAAAAGTGTACTTTTTCCCGGATATCCCATCTAGATATTCCCATTCATTCAGATCAGGGACTGAAAATAACTGTTATTGATCAAAATTTCAACTCAAAAAATCACATATAAGGACTAATGCGATTTTTGTTTAACAGCCAATAAATTTATATTTGAGATTTAGAAAAATAAAAGTCTGAAAAGACTTATTTGGGAGAAAAAAAATAAAAGTTTCAAAAACCTATTATTTTTGAATTAAAAACATATAAGTCTTTAAAGACTTTCATAATTTGAAGTCTTTTTTAGAATATCTTTGTTAATACTCAAGATAAACATTCCAAGTTTTCAAAATATGTAAATTTGGTTATCAGTAAGATAATAACATAATTTACATAAAAAAAAATCAAATTTAATCATTATTTTTTATTCATATAATAAAAATCAATATTAATAATTATTTTTTCAATTAAAAATAATTATTAAGTATGATTTATAAAGTAAGTCTTTAAGCAATTATTAAAAGTAATTTTTTTATATTCCTCATAACAGTTTCGGTCCCTGATTCGGACACTTTTCTTTACTCATTCATTGTTTGCATTCAATACTCACAATCTCCTGCATTCCGGCTGTGCTTGGTGTAATGTGTGAGTTGGTAACACGCAGCACCCTTAAATTCTGGCAGCCATGCTGCAGCTTTTCTATATACAGCACGCCATGAGATGTGGCCTGTGTGGTGACATTTGAGAGATCCAAGAGCGTTAGATTCGGACAGTGCGTCTGTGAAGAGTACAAGTACAGTTAATCAAGCTGTGGTTTCACTTTTAATCATAATCAATTGCACACACCGCAAGTATGCTGACAATGTTGGGTATGCCCGCCAGGCGATTGTGCGCCAGGTAGAGATGGGTCAATCGACTGCCCATGGTTTGGAGTGCGTTGCAAAGGGAGTTGACGCCCACGGCACTCTTGCTGGCATTCATCTCGACCTGAAAACAGATCACAAATCACAATCAGTTAATCATTCAATGAGTTAAACTAAACACAAGCTTACATTGATGGAACTCAAGTCCAGGCGCTGCAGCTTTTGCATATTGTCAACCAGAAACGTCAAGTGATCCGATGTGAAACCTTTCCAGCCGGATAACGTGATGCCCGTCAGATTTGGACAGCCATTGGACAGTTTTGTGAGGAAGCAATTGATGTCGGATATCTTCCAATTGGCTGCAAATCAAGAATTGCGTTTAGTTTAAATTTTAAATGTCTTTAAACATAGCAACGACATTACTTACAAACATTCAATTCAGTGCAGGCACTGCATCGATTGTCCACAAACCACTTCAGCTTGAGTTCCGTGCGGTACTTCTCCTTGATCCAGGTCGTCAGGTCCATGGTGCGCCACAGCGTCGGCCGCAGCGACACCTGTCGCCACAGCGAACAGACGCGTCCCAGTCGGAACAGCGTCGGCAGGCAGCCCTCCTTATCGACAGCAAGTTGAAATATCTACAAGATACAATATATTACAGTGTATTGTCTTGATTCAGATTGGATTGTCTTACACGAAAGAGCACTTCCTCAGGTAACTTCTGGCCCCACGCACTCTGCTCCTCTGGCTCATTGTCCGCCTCGCCGGACTGAGTTGATATCTTCTTCTGACGTTCCCCGTTGTTGCTGCCGCCTCCAGTTTTTTTCTTGCGCGGCTCATATTCGCTCTCGTCACTGTCCTGTGGCTTTGGTTTGCGAACGCGTTTGCGTGCTGGCTTCGATGGAGTCGCCGCTGGTTTGTGAGACGCCGTTGCCGCTGCAGCGACGGATGCAGCGACTGTTGACATCTCTGTCGTGGTCGTTGTCGTTGTCGCCTCCGACTTCTTAATGCACAACTTGATGCCCACTTTGTTGTCGCTGATCTCGCTCTCGTACATGGGCAAGGCCTTTGGCTTCCTCGCACGCGATGCTCGCGGCGATGTGGAGGCCGATTTATTTAGTTTCTTGTTAAGCGCTGTTTTTTTGAAATAGAAACAATTTAATTGATTTAATATAATTAAAAACAGGAAATGCAGGAATAGTACTAAGGGGAAAAATTGTAGCAGTAACAGAAGAAACAGTAGCAGAATTAGAAGTAGTAACAGAATAAATAGGAGTAGTACTAGTAAGGAAAGAATTGGTAATAGTAACGGGAGTAGAAGTAGAAGATGAGAAATAGTAGTAGTAGAAGTAGTACAAATATACAATACAGTACAGCAATAGTAGAAGTTGTAGTAGTAGAAGTAGTACACATAGTAGTAGCGATAGTAGAAATTGTCATAGTACGAGTTGTGCCAAGAGTAGTAGTAGTAATAATAGGAGTAGTAGTATTATTTACCTGGTTTGCCCGACTTTGGAATGCTGCCATTAACAGCTGTTGCCTGATCCTGTTTCAGTTGCTGCTGCCGCTGTTGCTTTGGAGTTGTTGGTTCTTTTACCAGCACTGGTGGCGCTGCTGCCACTGGCGATCGCTGGCCTTCTGATGCCGGCGAGCAAGACGTCGACGTAGCCGTGTTCGTTTCATCCGTTTGTGTCTCCGACTTGGGTGGCGATAATATATTCTCTGGTATGGCTGTTGCAGCTGATGTTGCACTTGACGCTGTTGCTGCTGTTGTGTTTGCTGTTGCTGTTGTTCCTTCAGCCGCCAGCAGCTGTGGTGGCGTATGCGAAGGTGTCGACGGAGTCAGTGTATTGATATCCACTGTGGAGTTCAACTGTTTGACAACACTTAAGCATTGATCGTTCTGTGCCTGCACATTATCGATATCGATATCTTTGGATTCTTTAACACTAGCCGATGAAGCAGCAGCAGCGTCAACTTGTTTTTGCTGCTCTTTTTCACTGCTCTTCTTCACTGCATCGTGGTGGGGGGTGGCATCCTTCTCGCTCTCACTCTCCCTCTCAATGCCTTGCGTTTCACTCATTTCCAATTTCCGAATTACTTTTTTTTTGCTGCAATATTATAATTGATGGAAAAATAAATTCACATACCGGAAAATCGATGCAAAACAAACTCAACCCATTTTGGCGGTTTTTCCCAGTTCTCTATACGTTCTCATTCTTGAGTGCTCTCAGCAACAACTCAACATGCAGTCGTAAATCTCACCTTCTACAACAAATTACATATGTATTTTTTTGTTTTTATTTTTATTCGTTTGTTCGCTTTTAATAAACAAGTTGTGGTAGGGTCGCACCGACTGTGTTGTGACCTGCCTGAACCTTACATTCTTCACCCACGGAGTTTGCTTGCATTGAACCAAGCTCCGTACACAATTTTTATCATTTGCTGATAAGCCACTTCTAGTAATTTACGTCTAAATCTCAGATACATGTTGATTTTTAACTTTCAGCCCCAATGCTGCACTTATATGCCGCGCGCCACAAATTGCGTGCAGGGTGCAATAATCGGCATTCAACTCACCACTTGAAGAGAGGTAGGTACAAAAATGTATGTTATCTCCGTACAGTACTGTTTAACTCGCTTACACTCACTGCGGTACCAATATACGCGCTATGGTAAAAGCAGTGCGGCACTATGTATGTGTTTGAATTGCTCGATTCGGAAGAGATTTTTTTCTTTTGGCGTTCATGGATTTTTATACGCGTTTTGTGGTCAAAACTGCAGTATTTACATTTTTGCCAAGCACTTGAGGCACTCAACTATAATTGATCACGGCATTGACATCGATTCGCGTAATTAAAACACCTTAATTCGACGAAAACTTATTTTCCTTAGCCACTGCTGCAACGACGTAGAAGCAATAGCTAGATAGAGAGAGGATATGTTGTTTGTGTGTCAACACACCACAACTGTGGTTAATATTCACTGAAACCAGTGTTGCCAATTTAGCATATTTCAGGCTAGATCTAGCATTTTTGAAAATGAAAAAGCTTATAAAATTTGCAAATAGCTTATAGCCTGAAATCTAGCATATTTTAAAATTCATATAGCATATTCTAGCAATAAATGTTTTCGTGACATCAACGAAATATTTCATAGCTTTAAAATATTACACGGCATAAAAAAATCGGATCTTGTTCTTTGTTACGTGAACTTTATTCTTATGATCACAAATTCACGATCATTAGAATAAAGTTCATAGCAGCATGCGGCGCCCAAAAAACATTTATCATTAATGGGCTCAATCACAAAAATATGTTAGTCTTAATAAAAAAAAACAAAGTTATATGAATGAGAAAGGAAATACTGATATGATATCGATGATATGATAAAGAAAAACCTAATGATATTGTATGTTATCTTGCATTTTCTTTGCAATTTAGTTTTTAGCTTATTTTAGATTATTTTTACTCAAAATCTAGCTTATGCGGGCGCTCAACTCTTGGCACCACTGACTGTAACATAACATTACAGTAACAGTGAGCACTCAATTTTCCTACAAAATGACATTTCCATTAAAAAAACAAACATTTTTGTATTGCTGCATTAAATTTATATCTATCTTGTTCTATCAAGGGTTTACGGTTAGCTACGAGGTTTTAAAAATGACAAATTAATTTGAATTTAACAGTTGCAACAACACATAACAGAGCCATAACAGCAAAACATTGTTGCTATCGATTAAACTCATTAGATATCGATAGTAAGTTCTTTACCAGTATTTTGAAATGAAGTAAAATAATTCTTGAATACAGCTTATTTATTTTTACCGAGCAATTAGACAGTTGAATACACAGATGGCGAATGCTGACACTTTTGCTAGTACTCATAATCCAAATTCGCAATTTCCGGCAGAACCATAAGATCCTTATGGATTTCGAGCCAGCGCTTTGCATGATAAGTGGTTTTTCCGTAAGTGCGACCGTATTTGTACATGTGTCCGGGCACATGACCCGCATAGCTGGGAATCATGCCATGGTTGTTGTGGTAAAGCACAAAGTGCCCAACGGGCGGACACTGGATGGCGGGCGTGGATAAATCCTGGCCACAGCACCACTTGTCGCGCTTCTTCTTATACATGTAGTTGGAGAAACTGCAGAGGGCGTGGTGGGTCAACACCTTGCTTGGCTCCCCGAATCGTGTCACAGCCATTGGAATGTGGGCGGCATAGCCGTTAATGATGAACTTATCCTGATCGTCGTCATCCAGGAAATGAGGCGTCGTAAACTTACTGTAGTTCAACTTTTCTGACGTTGGCGGACACGACTCCTCCCGAATGCCCTTGGACCGACCTGTTACCGGTATCAAAGGCGCGCGATAAGTAGTTCCAGGTAGCTAAAAAATAGTATACATTTAATTACAGCACCTTCAAAATTAACAATAACATTTACAAATACTGGTAACAAAATATATCGATGAATATAGATAATCAACAGCAGATATCGATATCAACCAAAGGGGGGAAAGTTAAAATATAAAAACAGTGCTGCCAGAATTGTTTCCCGCCCCAATTTTGGAATCGTGTTTAGGATTATTTGCCTATAGCCTATAAATAAACTCACCAGACGCTCGTTCAACTTGTGCTCGAAGAGACCGTTGCCACTCTCGAGCAGATCCCGATGCCGCAGCGTGCGATTGTCACAGCGGTAGCGCTGCATCAACGTCTCGTGCTGAGCGACTCCGGCGCATGCAGCTGCCACATATCGCTTGCCAGTTTGTGTGAACAAATTGGGCACGAATCCGGCGTAACCTGGAATGATTGGGTGCTTGTAGACCGAGTCCACAAACTCCTCGCGATCATGCAGGATCTTAAGTTCATTCTGTGTCGGATAGTCCTTTAAATCGGGTTTGGCGTCTATGGGCGCTACGATTAATTCGGGCGCATGATTAATACACGGATCGATGAGCAGCTTGTGGGTTTGGATGCCATACGACTTTCCCACTCGTTCACGATTCTGAGCACAGTGGCCGGTATATCTATCAACGGAGAACTTAGACAGGTCCAAGTAAAAGGAACTTGTTTGATCTGAATTTGAATTTTAAATGCAGCCGCCTTATTAGTTATCGATAACAGTGCAAGATGCTTGATGTATCGGTATAGAAATGTTGATATCGGTACTTCATACACTTGGCGGTTACATTTCAATTCAAGTTCAGATCATTCCTATTTAGCTCTTACCCTGGCACTAAATGTGGTTCGGGCGTTGTGGTTTGCTCCATTTTTGCAAATTAATTTAAAAAAACACGAGAAATTTGGAAACCTAGCATTTAACTTTTCACAATTTAAATACAATTATGAAATGCTTGCTTATAAAAGTTTTGACAAATTATACACAGAATACCAAAATTGGGGAAAAAACATGAGGAACACAAAACAGATTTTTAGGATTTGTTTAGGGCGCATTTACACTAGTTGACATGCTTACTCTGTGAGAATTTTTTTCGAAAGATGTTCGGGAACCAATGTTCATCTAGTTATTAGAGAAACTGAATTGTGTTCGACGAACACGTTCGACAAAAAAATTCTACTGTGGATACCCTGCTTAAGTGGGGCCTTATTTCATATTTGAAATTGGGGGCCTTATTTCCTGCAGCCGCTCAAAATCCCAAAAGGGTCTTGAGGGTCAAATATGGACGGTAGGAGTTTTAAGTCCGACCTACCCTAAATTTATCCATACTTAGCTTGTGGAAGCTTCAAGAAAACTGAAAAAAAAAAAAAAAAAAGATTAACATTAACATTATATATATTTTAAAATTTATTATAGAATACCTGAATGGCGTACTTTGAGAATTATTTTCCACAACAAATTTGTGTATAGCGCAAATTGAAATAACCCAAATATTAATTTTTCTGCTTGTTTCTAATTGGGAAATAATTAAAAAAAAAACAACAATGTCTTCCGTTCAGTTTAGTTGGTATAGCTATTGGAACAGTTTAGTTGAAATTGAATTATACGATACATTTAGTCTTTAACTAATTGCCTTTTAAGTGCACTTTTGTAAGAGGGAGTGAAAAGAATGTTCAATTGGGCAAGGAAGGCACTTCCGACTGGGTCTTCCATCAAGTGGCGCACTCCACGGGGCGTCTGCCCTTGAGATACACAGATACTGAATGTGGATGGGATGTGGTCGCTGACGGCGCCTTCATTTCCCAGTGAGTGAACCATCAAACGCTTGTCCAAAAAATTATTTGCAATTCAATGTTGGACGGTGGACTTTAGACGCACATTCCATAATAACAATGATGATGGGGACGATGATGATGATGATGATGGAGCTGTTGGCCTAAGATGTTGATAATAAAAAAAACTCATGCTGCGACTTGCATAGAGTCTCCACTACACAAGCACAGTAGAAAAAACAGGCAGATTTGCTTAAAATGTTTAAAATGTTTTACACATGAAAGTAATGGAAAAAATAATGGAAACATTTATTCTCTTTTTTTGTATTTTAAAAATTGCATCGAAAAAAAAATAATTTTTATTGGCTTTATAATTTTACTTAATACCTATTTAGTAATGTTTCAAAATTTACGAAAACAACGGAATTCTATGTGCATATAATCGTCATATAATTAAATAATTGATTTAAAGTGCCAAAATGACTCGTTTCTATTATTCCTTCCATCACTGTATATTGGCGATATCAAAAACTGTTCAAAGACTACAAAAACTATTTAGCGTGAGATCCGAAACATTTCTCAGTCTGTCGCCGCATTTCAAGCAATTCGAAAGTGTTTTTTTAGGTACTCAAAAGCACAAAAATTAATTCTAACTAAACTCATAGATATTCTCAAATACATAAATGTATATGTAAACGCTACGCGTGTTACAAACTGTTTAAGCTATTTTTGAATATTATATGTATATATGAAAATACATACACAATTCGATTTCATAAATAACAAAAAAACTGCGGGTAAGTTCGAATCGGAATCAAATATATCTAAAAAGAAATGTTCATTCGTATTTATGTATTGTTTCCGGTATTATTCCCTGCCTTAAAATTAATTTGGTTCAAAAAAAGTTATTAATTTAAATGTATTAAAGTTTACGAAGACCCATCCAAAAATAGCCTGAATTTTCTCAATCATCCAAAGATATTTTTTTTTATACTCGTAATTCTTTTCTTTTTTTTGCAGGCATGACTTGGAAAGGGTTGGAGTGTCGGTTTTGGCCGATTTTTATCCTGATAATAGGACTGATTGCTGGTGAAAGTTCAGCTGTAGATTGCCCAGCGGAGTGCGAGTGCACTGAAGGCGAATATGGAATCCACGTGGACTGTTCCCATCGAGGACTCAGTGAATTTCCCAGCTTTGACAATGGGTCGAATCAAAACATTTTTCAAGTTAACTTGACGGGCAACAGATTCAAGGAGTTTCCCCGGCAGTACTCTAATATTAAGAATCTTACGATTCTGGATCTATCCGACAACTATATAGATAAACTGGATGTGAATGCGCTTAAGGGTTTCACCAGTCTTCAAAATTTGTATTTGGCCAACAACTCGATAACCAGCTGGGCAGATATTAACGCCAACGTGTCCTTTACGCATGCGACAAATCTGATCACTCTTAACCTAAGTGGCAATCGTTTGGGCACATTTGGATTTGATAATGAACTGATTAGCAGCTCACTCTATGAATTGTATATTAATTCGGCCGACATCAGCACAGTGAGCTTCAATTGGAAAGATCAGCTGCCGAGATTATATACATTACATATGGACAATAACAACTTGTCGCAAGTGAGGCAGTTAACCCTACCAGACAATTTAGGGGCTCTCTCTCTTAGTAACTGCAGCCTACAACAAATCAAAATATCCTCTAATCATTCGTCCTATTTATTTCTACCATATAATCCAGCAATGCAGCTTAACTTTAGTGACAACAAATTATCTAGAGGGCTAGACTTATCCTACTGTAACCCCGATATTATAGATCTTAGTATAGATCTCAGGGACATGCCTAGCCTCATCGTGTTGCTTCTGCAAGGTCTCAAATTGGAATCTATTAATGCAAACACCTTCGCTAATAATCCAGAAATAATTGGCTTGATTCTGTCTGAAAACGATCTAAGTGTGATAGAAAGCGAAAGCTTTAGTTCGTTAAAGCGTCTCCAGCATCTAGATCTGGCTAATAATAAGATTGACCAATTTGATGGAAGCCTAATAAGCAGCAATGACATACTAAATTATCTAGATCTGAGCCACAACAACATTCAAAAGCTTCCGAGGTTCGTCTCCGAATCACTAACATACCTAGACTTGAGCTGGTGTAATATAGCCACAATTGAAAGCGATGCTCTGTCAAGTCTACCGAATATCGAGACATTAAATCTTTCACATAACTTGATTAAAGAAATTCCTTATCAATTGAAATTTAAATATCTAGGCTATTTAGATTTGTCGTACTGCAGGTGAGTCAATCACAACATTTAAATGCTTTAAAAGTTTTTTTTATACCCTGCGCCCATTGAAAATGGTCAAAAAGAGTATATTAGATTTGTGATGTATGAAACAGGGAGAAGGAAGCATCTCCGACCCCATAAAGTATATATATTCTTGATCAGCATCAATAGCCATGTTCGTCTGTCTGTCCGTCCGTCTATGCGTGTGTTTGAACGCTTCGATCTCAGAGACTATGTATAATAGCTAGAGACTTTAAATTTGGTATGTATAATCCTGGATACCGGGCGCAGATCGAATTTGTTTTTAAATTTGGATCGAACCACTATCTCATATAGCTGCCTTAGGAACGATCAGTCGAAAATCAAGTATCAGTATGAAAAACTGTTTTTTTTTTGAGATAGCTCAACCAAACTGACAGAATATGCAAACGGGATGGTGCATGATGGTACATGAGCATACATGTTGACCAAATTTGGTTAAAATCGGACTACTATATCATACAGCAAATTCGAGTGGCGTTAAATATTTTTATTTTAAATGCATGTATGTTAATATTACTAATTTTATTATAACCAATATTCTGTTTCATGGAGACTCGCACAGGGTATCTTACTGTAGAGCAAACTCGACTGCAGCCGCGCCCACTTGTTTTGTATTACAAATTATCAGAATAGGGTTTATTGGCAGAAGGAGACGTAGCGAACAAAATAACGATCAGTATCAACTGGCGATCTAAGTGCCTGAGAACAGGGTATCGTGCAGTCGAGCCAGGGGTAGGCGAGTGAAGTGAGCAGGGAGCCGAGACTCTTGTGATTAACTCATTATTATGTTACTTTTCGTGGAATGCAATGCTGGCAATGGAATTAAATTTCTTTTTAAATTGTCTACCTATAAATATTAATTATATTTAAGAGAAAATTCTGATATTTTTTGCATTTCTTTTTCTATAGGCTTTCCACCATTCAATACAATCATTTCCGAGGCTTTTCCAAGTTGATAGATTTACATTTAAATGGCAATCGATTGACGACTCCCCTAAACTCTTCCTATTTTGGGGACAACAAGTCACTGCAACGAATCTGGCTGGCCGATAATCCCTGGATATGCGATGGCCAATATCCTTTATTCCTTGGACTTCAAGAGCACCACTCAGCTATGAACTTAACAGTAAGGCGATATTTTAAGTATTGACAAACTTTACTAATTAACTTTTATTTTATCAGATAATGGACTATGATCAACTGCGGTGCGCATCCAGCAATTATGGGAAAAAGTTCTGGCTCTTAATAATGCTCAGCATTTTGGGCATCTCTTTATTGGCCCTATCTATTCTGTGTTGGAGACGCAAGCGAAATCAACCTAAAAATCGCACCGATTGTGACACAAATGACGAGTGTTTGATCTTATGAAATGTAAGCTCAGAAAGAGAACATGTAATTGCAATTTTGTAAAATAAAACCAGGAGGAAAGGAGTCGAGCTCCCGACTATAGGATACCCGTAACTTATTTTAATGAATTTTGATATCTTTTTTATTGCATGCACTTATATTCTTTAAAAACTTTAATCAGCCATTACCACCTTTCTATTTGTCCGCTCTTGTTACGATTTTAAAGGATGATAGGAATAATAGTAGTTAACGTAAAACACATTTAATATCTTGAAAACTTCATTCAAGCACTCGGAAATAAATGTTTACCTTAATCGAAGTACGATAACCCATTCAAACTTGCATCGAAACATGAAAAAACAGTGTTTTAACACTGATTATTCGATGTATTTTCATGTTTCGATGCAAGGTAACATATAATTATAAAAGCCGAAGAATATTATGGGTTTCCTTAAATATACGTATTGCATTCTTTTACTCATTTTTTGGTAATTCTTAAAAAAATATAACTATCATATTTACAATCATATACACAAGATAATTCTTCCAACATCACGACCAACTTGATCCAAGCATAAAGGAATCACATATAATTTAAATTAAATCAGACGCCCGCGATTCGCAGCATTTCTGGAATGCTGACAACTTTCTCTCGCGGCTTATCCTTCGCCTTTCAAAAGCACTATGATTTCGTCTGTCTTTATGTTTAAAATGTTTTACACATGAAAGTAATGGAAAAAATAATGGAAACATTTATTCTCTTTTTTTGTATTTTAAAAATTGCATCGAAAGAAAAATAATTTTTATTGGCTTTATAATTTTACTTAATACCTATTTAGTAATGTTTCAAAATTTACGAAAACAACGGAATTCTATGTGCATATAATCGTCATATTATTAAATAATTGATTTAAAGTGCCAAAATGACTCGTTTCTATTATTCCTTCCATCACTGTATATTGGCGATATCAAAAACTGTTCAAAGACTACAAAAACTATTTAACGTGAGATCCGAAACATTTCTCAGTCTGTCGCCGCATTTCAAGCAATTCGAAAGTGTTTTTTTTAGGTACTCAAAAGCACAAAAATTAATTCTAACTAAACTCATAGATATTCTCAAATACATAAATGTATATGTAAACGCTACGCGTGTTACAAACTGTTTAAGCTATTTTTGAATATTATATGTATATATGAAAATACATACACAATTCGATTTCATAAATAACAAAAAAACTGCGGGTAAGTTCGAATCGGAATCAAATATATCTAAAAAGAAATGTTCATTCGTATTTATGTATTGTTTCCGGTATTATTCCCTGCCTTAAAATTAATTTGGTTCAAAAAAAGTTATTAATTTAAATGTATTAAAGTTTACGAAGACCCATCCAAAAATAGCCTGAATTTTCTCAATCGTCCAAAGATATTTTTTTTTATACTCTAAATTCTTTTCTTTTTTTTGCAGGCATGACTTGGAAAGGGTTGGAGTGTCGGTTTTGGCCGATTTTTATCCTGATAATAGGACTGATTGCTGGTGAAAGTTCAGCTGTAGATTGCCCAGCGGTGTGCGAGTGCTCTACTGAATATTTGTGGAGTGTGATCTGTTCCCACCGAGGACTCAGTGAATATCCCAGTTTTGACAATTGGTCGAATCAACCCATATCTGACATGGACTTTACGGGCAACAGATTCAAGGAGTTTCCCTGGCAATTCTCTAATATTACGATTCTTTATAATCTGTATCTGTCCGACAACTATATAGATAAGCTGGATGTGGACGCGCTTAAGGGTTTCCCCCGTCTTTTGACTTTGTCGTTGGCCAACAACTCGATAACCAGCTGGGCAGATATTAAGGCCAATGAGTCCTTTAAGTATGCGAATAAAATTGACTTTCTTAACCTAAGTGGTAATCGTTTGGGCACATTTGGATTTGATAATGAACTGAATAGCAACTCGCTCATGAAATTGGATATTTCATCGGCCTACATCAACACTGTGAACTTCAATTGGGCAAATCAGCTGCCGAATCTACGTACATTAAATATGGCCAATAACAACTTGTCGCAAGTGAGGCAGTTAACCCTACCAGATACCTTAACGAAACTCGATATCAGTAACTGTAGTCTACAACAAATCAATTTACCCTTTAATCGTCTGATGTATTTATATCTATCATATAATCCAGCAATGCAGCTTAGCTTTAGTAACATACAATTTTATTATCTAGGCTTCCTACACTTATCCTACTGTAACCTCGATGATATAGATCTCAGGAACATGCCTAATCTCCAGGTTTTGAGTCTGCGAGGGAACGGTTTGGAATCTATTAATGCAAACACCTTCGCCAATAATCTAAGAATAATTGAATTGGATCTGTCTGAAAACGATATAAGTGTGATAGAAAGCGAAAGCTTTAGTTCGTTATTGCGTCTCGAGGATCTAAATCTGTCTAATAATAAGATTGTCAAATTTGATGAAAGCCTGATAAGCAGCAATGACATACTAGAAGAACTGGATCTAAGCCACAACAACCTTCAGAAGCTGACGAAGATCATTTCAAGATCATTAAAATACCTCAACTTAAGCTGGTGTAATATAACCACAATTGAGAGCGATGCTCTGTCAAGTCTACCGAATATCGAGACATTAGATCTTTCTCATAACTTGATTGAAGAAATTCCCTATCAATTGGAATCTTATACTCTACAGTATTTGGATTTGTCGTACTGCAGGTGAGTCAATCACAACTTTAATCGAAATTTTTATTATTTAATATTAAAAATGATCTAAAAAGAGTATAATGACAGAAGCAGACGTGGTGGACAACATAAAGAGCAGTAACAACTGGCGATCTAAGTGCCTGAAAACAGGGTATCGTGTAGTCGAGCCAGGGGTAAGCGACTGAAGCGAGCATTAAGCCGAGCCCCTTTGTGTTGCAATGAAATTCGATTTTTTTTCAAATCGACTACCCATAAATATAAATTATATTTAAGAGAAATTCCTGATCTTATCTGTATTTCTTTTTTATAGGCTTTCCACCATTCAATACAACATTTTCCGAGGCTTTCCCGAGTTGGCAGTCGTGCATTTAAATGGCAATCGATTGACGACTCCCGTAAACTCTTCCTATTTTGGGGACAACAAGTCACTGGACCGAATCTTGCTGGCCGATAATCCCTGGATATGCGATGGCCAATATCCTTTATTCCTTGGACTTCAAGAGCACCACTCAGCTAAGAGCTTAACAGTAAGGCGATATTTTAAGTATTGACAAACTTTACTAATGAACTTTTATTTTATCAGATAATGGACTATGATCATCTGCGGTGCGCATCCAGCAATTATGGGAAAAAGTTCTGGCTCTTAATAATGCTCAGCATTTTGGGCATCGCTTTATTGGCCCTATCTATTCTGTGTTGGAGACGCAAGCGAAATCAACCTAAAAATCGCACCGATTGTGACACAAATGACGAGTGTTAGATCTTATGAAATGTAAGCTCAGAAACAAAACATGTAATTGCAATTTTGTAAAATAAAACCAGTAGGAAAGGAGTCGAGCTCCCGACTAAAGGATACCCGTAACTTATTTTAATGAATTTTGAAATATTTTATATTGCATGCACTTACATATATTCTTTAAAAACTTTAATCAGCCATTACCACCTTTCTATTTGTCCGGTCTTGTTACGATTTTAAAGGATGATAGGAATAATAGTAGTTAACGTAAAACACTTTTAATATCTTGAAAACTTCATTCAAGCACTCGGAAATAAATGTTTACCTTAATCGGAGTACGATAACCCATTCAAACTTGCATCGAAACATGAAAAAATAATGTTTTAACACTGATTATACGTTTTTCGATGTATTTTCATGTTTCGATGCAAGGTAACATATAATTATAAAAGCCGAAGAATAATATGGGTTTCCTTAAATATTGCATTCTTTTACTAATTTTTTGGTAATTCTTAAAAAAATATAACTATCATATTTACAATCATATACACAAGATAATTCTTCCAACATCACGACCAACTTGATCCAAGCATAAAGGAAACACATGTAATTTAAATTAAATCAGACGCCCGCGATTCGCAGCATTTCTGGAATGCTGACAACTTTCTCTCGCGGCTTATCCTTCGCCTTTCCCGCCTCAGTTTCGAATTTATCGATGCGCTGCCAGCCTTGCCAGGTGACAATGCGCTTGTTGCTGTCCATTGCGAGACCGGGTTTAATGGATGTCGTGTCAAAGGCATTGGCCGCAATGTCATCGCAAATTGTTTTGGCCACCGTGAAGGCACCGTTCATGGTGGTCAGAATGACTCCAGTTGGCCCAGATCCCAGCCAGCCAGCCACATAGAGTCCAGGCTCAGCAGCCTGGGAATCGTTGTCCTTGAGGAGCACACGTCCCTGCCGATGGCACACATGACCGCGATGGCCATCGAAATTAATGCCAGCATCGGCACAGCTGGACTTGTAGCCAATGCTGCGCAGGATCAGATCTGCGGGCAGATGTTCCGTCGCCTCCGTCGCCACCGCTGAGTTTTCCCTCAGCTCAGTAATGGAAAATTCCATTTTACGATCTGCGATGGATTTGGGAGCTCGCAGAAAGATGGGCAGAAACTGTTTGTGGATCGTTCCACCCTTTCGGCTGCTCTGCTCCCCGAGACTCTTGAGCATCAACTCCGTTAGCCGCTTGCGTGGCCTCTGCAGCTGGTCCAGCTGTGCTTCAATCCCTAAAAGTGGTCGAAAGTGGTCGAAGTTAAAGATTAGAATCGCAGCTTTCTAGCTTTAGTATTTACCCGTAAAATCTTCCGGCCGCCAGCAGGTTTCCACATTGGGCAATTTGAGCATCTCGCGCAGCTCCTTGATGGTGAAGGCTGCCTGCAACGGACCTCGACGACCCACCAGGTGGACACGCTCCACTTTGCTGTCTGCCAGAGCTTGGAGCGCGTACTCCGTTGTATCTGTGAGCTGGAGGAGGAGAAACCCGATTAGATTCGCCCACTTTTAATTGTTTCTAATGGCGCACCTTGAGGCTATCAATGGGACTGAGCAGCATTCGAGCGACGTCGACGGCAACGTTTCCTTGACCCACAATCGTCACGTCCCGGCCGCTTAGATCCGGCTGCAGTTGCTCCGCGCCGGGTAATCCATTGTACCAGGCGACAAAGTTCCGCGCGGAAATCACATGCGCCTGTTTCTCGTTATCCAGCTGAAGCTCTCGATCCTGATCCGCTCCGTAGGTGAGCAGCACGACGTGGTAGCGTTCCCGCAGCTCTTGCAGCGTCACGTCCGTGCCGAGAGTCACGTTGCCGAGGAAACGCAGGCGCGGATTCTCCGCTGTCTTGGTGAACGTATTGATGACATTCTTGACCTCCGGGTGATCGGGCGCAACTCCAAAGCTGCAAATAAAAGTGATTGTTGATGAGATTGTTTGATTTATCGACCGATATCGATATATGTGCCCGATAAGCATTGGAATAAATAACCTTGTAATTATTCCACCATGTTCCTACTGGAATTTCAGTTTATTTGGATGAGATTGTTTGATTTATCGACGGATATCGATTTTTGCTCTCGATATGTAGGCTTTCGAAACATCGGAATAAGTGACCTTGTTTCGGAATAAGTGACCTTGTAGTAATTCCACCATGCTCCTACCGATTTCTATCACTAGCTGGAATTTCAGTAGATTTGCATAATGAGCAAAGTCATTAGTTGATAAGTTTGAAAATGCTTGGAATGCACACTCGACACAGACACACAGTGATTAAATATATATAAGCACCTAGTGATCAGTGGCCAAGTGCATTTATCACTGGGCTCAAGATGTGGACGGACGCTTTATTAATTGCCGCCTGCTTGTGGGCACTTGTTGCAGCAGCTCCCTCTCCCTTTCCATCACCATATCCATCTCCCTCTCCCATATGGAGTCCAGAGCAAGTGGGCGGTAAGCAGCCATCTTGCATTTGCCGCCATTATTGTAATGTTTTGTTATTTTCATTCACTTTTACAGATTATTTCAATGGCATCTTTCGCTCTGTTGTTGGACCAATCCTTGGATTTGATAATGGTGTCAATAATAACACCACAAGCATTTAAATTAACTCCCTCACTCTCTCTCTAACTTTCCGCTTACCGCACCAATCCAAAAGGCACTGGCAGTTTCTCAACAATGTCGACGGCGCAATCGGTCAGCTGTTTGAGCAAATATTGTGCCGCATAGAAACCGGCAGGACCAGCGCCCACAATGCAAATTCGCTTCGTTCCTGTCGCCTGTTGCACATTTTGTGATTTAATTGCACTTGTACTAAAGCCACTGCTGTAACTATTTATTAAATTACGTCTGCAATTTAAAAAGTTACGCGTCAGACTCATGCTTTTGTTATTATTCAAGCAGAAAGAAAGCTAAGTAATGGTGAAATGGCGAAAATCAACAACAACATATCGGAGCAGAGGCAGTGTGACCTATTAATTTAATTATTAAATAAGGGCAACACTGATGTTTTTTGGCGCTATGTTTGAACCTCATTCACTTATGCTAAATTTACTGATGCAAATTTATTAAATTAGAAGAAAACAAAAATAAAACTCTTGTTTTTATTATTTTAACATTTTTTAAAAGCTAAACAATGTTGAAATAACAAAATAAAAAATTATAACATATCAGTGCAGACTCATTGTGAACGTTTCCTTTAGTATACGCAATTAATTAATGGGGCAACACTGTTACTTCTTTGGCGCTAAATTTAAATCTCACTCTGCTAAGCAGAAACTCGATAATGTTTTATAGATGCCATAAGAGTATTTATTAGGTGCTTAAACTTAGTACAACAATTTTGTGATTAACATTGGTAATTGATTTCGATTTAGTCGCGGTGCAGGGCCAGCCAGCGTTTAGCGTCGATTGTGGAGCGCCCAAAGGAGTGACCCACATTGAAGATCTCGCCGGGCACGTGTCCGCCGTAGCGAGGCAGCATTCCAATGACGCGTGGATAAATCACACCGTTGGTAATCGCAAACGAGCGTCCAACACCAGCACTCCGCACCGGAACCCATTCGACACTACGGCGGAAATACATGTCGTTCTTGGGATTGCACCAACCGCCGTCGGGCAAATGGAAATCAAAGCCATAACCTTAACGCAAAATAAAATAAATCAAATCATTGAAAAGCTGCGAAAAACTTACGATTTGAATAGGACATTGTAATATTTTGTATGATTTTTGGGATATTTCTAGAAAGCAACTGAAGGAAGAACTGACGGAATGAGCTTCGACAAAACGATTTATTTATTTGTCATGGCAACGGCAGTGAGTTTATTGGGTGCTGACAGGCCATAAATGAATCTAAAGGCCAAACCATCAGGAAGAGCCAGCAACAAGTTGAAGCCGTTAAAACCTGACACGGTCACGACATGTTCATAATATTGTTTAATGGCATTTTATAATGATAGTGGTAATAAATAATATAAATGAATTTAAACACGCACTGCAATTTCAATCTATATAACTTGTATATTAAGCAATATGCATATTGTTAGACAATTTACTCATTTACAGCAAATTTAATATGATGTTTGCCTTAAGTTTCTCAATTTAATATAAATTTAATGAATCTCTACTGCATTATTATAATTATTGCAAGTATCCGGAAGTTTTAGAAGCTGCGATCAATCAATTGGACTTCTTTGATTTCTTCTGTTGCTTGCTCTTGAGTTTCTCCTGTTTCTTGAGCTCCTTCTCCGTCAGCGACTTGTACAGCTTGAAGCCAAATAGAGCTGCAATTGCATAGAATATGTGAAAAGTTAATAAATGGTTTTTAATATTACATTCAAATAGAATTAACCGAATACTGAGACGATCAGAAATATCACAGCGACAAAGATGGAGGTGGAATAAGTGTGGGCTAAATTGGAATGCGTCAACAAGCGACGCTCGATTCGTGCGATGGCCTCCTGAAAGGAACCCTTCATCTCGCTGATGAACTTGTGACGATCACTTTCATTGAGCGATTCCATTTTGGTCTGAAGATTGCCAATTTTTTGCATCAGATCTTCAGCGAATTTGCTGTTGGGTCCTGTCTTGGCCACAATGGCCTCAACCGAACGCTTCAGCTGTGCAATGATCGAATCTTCGTCACTAGCACTCATTTTTGTACTTGTAGAATTTTGAAAAAACTAAAAAAAATGTAATATCAACAAATAACGATCGGCATTGCCCTTTAACAACGTCTACAACGTGTATACTCGTCTGGACTGTCGTGGTTAAAGCTTTTATCGCAGCTACAAATTTAGTGGTGGATTTCTCCTATCTTATCGAAAATCGAACACCTATAAACCAACATATTCTCAATAATGTGAGTATTTTAACAGCGCACACTATACAGATAAACGAATTGTAGATTTAGGTGCCACATTTGGCGAGGGTTGACTTTAGAACTTTTGGGGATTGGGTTTGTCAGAACTCTGCTTACCAAAGACGAGCAACACGAGTGCTATCATCACAAAGAATATCATATACTCTCTAGAGCTGTGGCCTGGATGTGCGTATTGCCTCAGTAAATCCTCCGGCGATGATGGCTTTGGATTGAAAATACTTTCGCGCAGCTCGGCACGTTCATCATCCGAAATACCATCCATGGATTCGACCATTTTCCAGATTTCATCGGCACTGGGCATTTTAAAATCTGGACTGCCAGGACCACCGCCTCCTGGTGGCATCGCAAAGCCCTGATCCCCACCAGCAGCAGCTGCGGCAGCCACATCCTCGGCGAATGCTTGCTGATTTAGTGGATCTTGTGCCATTTTTGCTATGTAATTCCCAACTAGTGCGTGTGGGTGCTTGCTTAGTTTATGTAGATTGTTTTGCTTAACGGTTTATTCTCTCTGCATTGGGTGGAAGTTATAAATTTGTATAGTCGAGCGTCAAAGTTTCCACAAAAACAAACAAATATTAAACTAAAATTCAGTTCTGAGCTACGTTTCACATACAAAATTTAAATTTTATTTAATTTACACTACTTTTTTTATTTAATATATTTTTTAACTTTGTATATTAGTCAAAGGATAATTTAATAAATTCATTCAAGATTATAAATTAAATAATAATAATAATTATAATTTTATTTTAAAAAGCCTGCACAGTAGCATACAAACATTTTCAGCATGCATAATTTATTTTAAATTAATTTAAGAAATGCAATTTAAAAATTTGTAAGTAGTCAAATTCAATTTCAATATTTGTATCGCATATTCTACGTGGCAACTGACAGACAAGCGATAAAATTCGCAACTAGCACGCTCAGAGAGTAACGCGTTCTCTTTTGTTTCTGTCAAATGGCATTTTAGACGACTGAACTCAACAGCAGTCGTGGCCGAGTGGTTAAGGCGTCTGACTCGAAATCAGATTCCCTCTGGGAGCGTAGGTTCGAATCCTACCGGCTGCGAGTCGATGAATTTTTTATTTTTACTTTTTTTAAAATCAAATCATATTTAGCTATTCATTTCTACATAATCCAATTTTATTTTAACTTTACAAACTCGCGCTATTATAAAAAAAACAAAACTTATTTGTACAAACGAGAGCTACTAACGTGTTGTATTGACCGCTGTCTTGGCAAACTGAATGCTAAAATTCAAATCTAAAATATAAATTGACACTTATTTGTAATCAGTTTGCTTACATTTCATTATTTGTGAGATATGTGGCTTCGAATCGCTGCGCTTTGTATTTTGTTGTCGGCGTCAGCATATTTTAAAGGTAGTCCGAGGAAGTCAGTCAATAATAAATAAGAACAAACTACATACGCGATAAGATTTCTATAATATTAAATACTGAAGAGGCGCGCTTATCAGTCGAACCAAAAATACATACAAGTTAGTATGGGAATGCTACGAGAAAACTGAGTATGAAGAACATGCATCTAAATTCTAAAGCTAAACAATATTGTGTAAAATATACAAAGTAATTTACAACTAATTAGTGGATAACACTCGTGCACACTGAAGAAGAAGAAGACAGCAAACACAACACACGCAATGTTCGTTTGATTCTTATCGCTTCGAACTTATCAACTTTAACAACTTTTGAGCGCCAATATTTTTAGACAAGAAAATTGAATACGTACACAAAAAATAGAAACGAAACTGACCAAGATAAGCAGGATGTTTAAAGTACACGTATTCACTATGCGCACAAAATTAAGAACCAAAAGAACAAAACAAAAATACTAAGACAATGCACTCTAAGAAATCAAATAATTGCGAGGAGAGAGTTAATGACAGAGACAGGGCTATAATATGGAGACAGGGGGATGGATAGATTATTTTTATTCTTATTGTGCGGTGAAAGTTTCTTTTGACCCCAATTGCAATTCTTTGGACTTTGATGTCGTTAATACAGTTGAAAATGGTTAACAACAATATGTTTGCTTATTGCTATTTAATGCATGCATGACGCAATAATTGTTGTGGGGTCATTGCTTTTGTAATCCACTGTTTGGATGCGCCTGAGACTCGACTCACCTGCCAATCCAAAAACAACAACAGCCGGCACATAAAATGCGAGATTGGGAATAGATTGCTGAAACGGTGAGCCGGCGTCAGTTAAATCAACCATTGTGTATAATATGCAGTAAATGAATAGATCCTTAAGTCAGAAACTAAATTGCAAGCGGAGAAGGCAGCTCTGTTGTCGTCACACTTTCAAGTTTATCTCAGAAGTTGTCGAAAAAATTGTCGAAGATGAAAATAATTTGCTGGCCTTGCCAACTTGGACGGCAATTAATAGGGCTGCCATGCTTTAAATATCATATTTGACAACACTGAGAACTCACAACTCGGCGTCGTTGTTGCACACTGTTTGTCACAGCTGTTTGTTCACTGGCGTGCGGAGCAATAGAAAAAGTTTGCTTGCAAAAAGTAAAATTTGATCTACAAATTTTGGAAAAATGAAGGTCATCTACAATACCCTGTTCAAGCGGACGTCCACCTACGCAGTGGCCATCATAGCATCGGCGTTCTTCTTCGAGCGCGCCCTCGATGTCAGCTCGAACATGATCTTCGACTCCATCAACAAGGGCGTAAGTGTTTTATGCTTATGTAAGAGACAAAATTTAAATTCGATTTCTTTGTTGCAGAAACAATGGAAGGACATCAAGAGCAAATATGAATAGACGAGCTAGTTTTAACAAATAAAACAGTGATGGTTCATTGTAATAAGCATAACAAATATTAACGTTTATTCTAAACGAATACGAAAACCAAATCGGATTGTTTCTTTTATTTTTGTTTATTTTGTGTTGGCAACTTTGCAGACTCTTCGGTGACTTCCCAGGGCTTCTCGTGGCGATAGGCATCCCAGGGCTGGGTGTTGGGTAATCGGCTGGGTTCCTTGAAGCTGACACCGTTAGCCTGAATGGCCAGCAGCAACTTTTCCAATTTGCTGCCGGCAACTGCCTCCACGTTGCAGGTCATTTCGGTAATGCCAGCGCGGAGGCATCGCTGCGCCAGGACGTGTCCCAAGTTCACAAATGCCGAGGTATCGTTCGTCTTGTACAATTGCTGCTTGATTGCCCATTCCGAGGTGCTGGCACTCAAAATGGTGCCGTTCTCAAAGTGCTTGACATCGGCGCTGACATAGCGACCGCTGGTGTTGATCTCGAGGGTGTGCCAGTAGGAGCGTCCAGGCCTTTCCAGGTGATAGCCGCTAGGTTTGTACGCAATGCGTAATCTTTCCAGATTTCGCGGATTGCGGTTGATTGCAGTGCTGACATCACTTGCCGGCTGGGTCAGCTCCTTTATCTTGTGTAGCACACGGGCGGATGTGAGGGGGCGTGCACTGCGTGACATGGTTTATTCTGAATTTAACACAAAACTTGAATATTTATCCACGTTAATTTATATAAATGGGATAGAGTTGTCGAATCGCTCCGAATGTGTTGAACAAAACGGTGTTGCAGCCCTATTTTCCCAGAAAACGTCTGGCAGCCTTGGTACCAAGAAACTGTGGCAACCATCCAACCATCAGCTGTTTCAATTTGTTTACATTGAAAATTCATAAATTATTTTACTTTTCTTTTTGGCCTAGAGTTACTTTTATTGCTTCACTTGCAGCAACAACAAATATTCAGACATGCGCGCTTCGGCCAAAGTGCGCGGCAGGCACAAACACATATTTCACGGCCCGAAATGCGCGAACGTTGATGAGCTGCTGAAAACGTTAGCTCTGCAACAAAAAAAAAAACAACCCGTCGACGTCTGCAGCGCAAGTCCAAAATTTTGCAAGTGTATCGTTCAGATAAATAACGCTTATGTAAAGCGTGGGTGCGATATTCAAAATTAGCCATCCGTTGTACACATCTACATATATACATATCAAACAAATTGAGTGCTCATCATGCTGATGGCTGCTTTTACAAATCTAAAGAGTGTGCGGCCTCATCATGTGTATCACGTGCTGAGTCCGGTAACCTCGCGATGCTTGTGGCATTTGGATCTGAGTCTGGGACACCTGCGGAGCATTAATGGCCAGCGCATTCACGCCTTGGGGACGAGGGTAAGACTTCATATTAAACCCAAGCACAGGTTAAAGGTCTAGTCAATAACTGCCATCGATTTGCATTAATGAATTCGAATATACATATGAAAATATATACAATACATATTTACATACATACACATACATACATATTAAGAGCTGCAGAACTAAATTAAGTTCGATGAAGCGGTGTGGCAACCATTTAAGCACAGAAAAGGGACGATAATCTTATTAAGGATTGTGTTTCACAAAAGAGTCGTTACTTTTTAAAAATGGAAATAATAAATAATGAGAGGGAGATGTAGTATAAATAAACAGCATTTGTAGAAAACATTGCAATATTGCATACAAAATTTAACTATTGTAAAAATTTAATTTAATTTAGATGCGCGCCAGGATTGTTTTGAAAATGTAGTATCGATAGTATCGAGTTCAGAATTTTTCACCACACTTGAAACCCACCACAGGCCAGTGGTGAATTTATCTTAGTTTGGCGCGCTATCTTAAATCAGATTTTGCATTTCTCTCTGTGTAAATAGCATGCAAGGTTAAACAAAGCGAGAATCTTTGTGAAAACGTGCTTTCACTGCAACACTTTGTTTTTTGTTTCGCTTTTGCACTGATAAATATTTACTGATAGCGCCAGCTGCCACACTTGACTGTTGTCCAAGCTCTCTCTCTCTTTCTCTTTAGTAGAAATTCTCTTACGAATTGCAGTGTAGTTTGCACTTGAAAAATTGTCGAGTCTAAAAATCAGTTACACTTTCAAGTTCCCATCGCACGGTTGTGTGTCTATAAAGACAGCAAAATACGAAGAGAAAAAAAAGAGAAAAAAGAATTGTAATTGAAAAACTGCGAACGCACGAATTATTTTGAATTAATTGAAGGCAATTTAATATAAATGAATCTTTTTG
This sequence comes from Drosophila recens, assembly GCA_037043495.1. Taxonomy (NCBI): domain Eukaryota; kingdom Metazoa; phylum Arthropoda; class Insecta; order Diptera; family Drosophilidae; genus Drosophila; species Drosophila recens. The sequence continues at coordinate 202,497 of JBAMBJ010004029.1, forward strand.
ATTGAACTTTGAGAGTCTGTTTCTTAAATAAATATTAATTAAATACGCAAAAAAAAAAAATAAAAATGTTAAGGGATATATGAAAATTGACATTTAGTTTAATATATGTAAAATTTAAATTAGAAACGCAGAAAATTCTTTGCTTTTAAAATGCGTATTTAATACGCTTTCTTTGTGTCTTTCTCTGTGCTCTCTCTCGCTCTGTCACCCTGTCGCTCTCTCGCTCTTTAACTCTCTTGTCCTGTTCTGACACTGTAGAATAATTTCGAAATTGCTGTCAATAATAAATGTCAAATTCAAGTGAAATATGTGTAGAATTCAGCTGGAAATTAATACAATTACGTTATACAATAACAATAATAATAATAAAATCAAAGTAGTCTTTGACCCTCCGTAAGTTGGCTAAGATTGACTCTCTGGCTTATGGATAGATTTCGATACTCTGAGATGTTAAGCTCCACTTCCACTTCTCTTGATCCCTCCCAGCACTACGTCCAGGCCCCAGAGGCTCATCCAGTGCCAGATGGTAGATCCTCATCGGGAATGCAGCAGCACCAGCAGCAGCAGCAGGAGAAGAATCACCAGGAGAATCTTATGTCTTCATCGCATAACAATCTACGGCAATCTTCGGCGGATCAATCCTTAAGACGGCAGGACAGTCAGTCGCAGGGAAGTCGGGGCAATCCAGCAATCTCGAGCATGGCGTCCAGCGTGGACATGCCCTACGACATCAGCTGGATATTCCCTCGGCTGCGGACTCCCTCCACTCTGTGGTATATCGCCAGTCAGTTTGTGGTCACCCTCGTGGGTATCTTTAGCAAGATTCTGCTCGGTAAGTAGCACTTGGTAGCAGTAGCAACTTCTTTTTTCTGATCTCTGAACTTTCGTTAGTTAAACAGATTTTTATTTGCATTTGTAGCTATACAAATATCTGGACATATTGTATATGTATCTAACTATTTATTTTTGGCGCAAATCTTTTTAGAACGTTCTTATATATTTTCGTATAAATGATTCATGGTCATGAAAAATTATATTCTGTTTTCCAGTTTTCCTTACACATTTTAACTATGCATATTCATTGTAATACATCTAAAGACAAAAGCCATAAAATTGCATATTTTTAAACTATATAAATCCATCAGTTTATCTGTGTTTTATTTTTTTTTAAATTACTTATTACTTATGTTTTTTTAACTCATATTTTTTATTGTAATAATTAATTGTATATAGTGTTTTAATTGATTTTATTTATTTTATTTTTAGTGGCGTTGAGCCAGACGAAAGTCTATAACAAGGATCGTCTAACGACTGCGGTGGCGAAGCGTCCCAAGGGAGTGCCCCTAATAACAGTGTCCAATCATCATTCCTGCTTCGACGATCCCGGAATTTGGGGCGTGCTGCCCATCCGTTATGTGTGCAATACTCTCCGCATACGCTGGTCAATGGCAGCCCATGATATTTGCTTCACCAGGAAGCTCCATTCCATGTTCTTTATGTTCGGTAAATTGAACTGAAACTTGAAATTGTAAATTAATTTAAGCATTCGTTTATCTTTCTAATAGGCAAATGCATACCGGTTGTGCGTGGAATTGGCGTTTATCAGGAGGCAATTAATCTGTGCATCGAGAAGTGCGCCATGGGACACTGGGTGCATGTGTTTCCCGAGGGCAAGGTGAACATGACCAAGGAGGAGATTCGTCTGAAATGGGGCGTGGGCCGCATTGTCTATGAATCCCCCCGAATGCCAATTATACTGCCCATGTGGCACGAGGGCATGGACTCCGTGTTGCCCAACGTTGAGCCCTACATGTTTAAATTGGGCAAGAATGTTACGATCAACATTGGCGAACCTTTGGATCTGAACGATTACGTTCAGGATCTAAAAAGACAACAAGTGCCCGAACCTGTGGCACGAAAACTCATCACCGATAAAATACAGGAAGCCTTTTATGTAAGTTATACATACAATTGATTTCACAATTTTCTATATTATACTTTTATTATTTACGACAGGCTCTGAGGATAGAAACTGAGAAATTGCACGAGGAGCGCGTTCAGTGACCGTACCTGGGCAAGCCAAATTGAGAAAGACATACATGAAGCTTATTTATTTCGATAGTTTTAAGCCTAAAATGATGCCTCGATAAATTGTTATCACTGTAAAAATCGTGTATCTAGCATTTTTCCTACTTCCTAAACTATAATGCATGCCGAGTATGTTTATGTGAGGTGTAAGCCTGCCGTCTTTTTATCTGAACTAAAGAATTCTTAAAATTAAATAATGTGACAATTTACTTTAAGCTTAAAAAGTGTGGATTAGTGTAAAATAAAAGTAACGTAAATTGAAATTTGAATCTTTGAAATGTTTTTCGATTACTTTTCTTTGTTTTTGGGCACAACAAATTTATCGATAAATCAACATTTGATCAACAAGCGTGGTGGCAACGCTCGCAAAGGCGGCAAGAAAGAAATGAAAAGAAAGAAGAGTGGGCACCGTTATATGGCACAAAGATAAAATGTAAGAAATTATATTATATTTATAAGTAAACAACTAATTAAAAAAATGTTTAGGTCATATATAAAAGAGAAGGGCATAGTGCTGACGACACCAAAGCGCAACGAGCTGCTCAAAGATGGCCCACCAGAGTCCAAGTCCAACAGGTGTCACATTTTGGGTCGCGGCTCCTTTGGCATCGTGTTCAAGGCCATTTATCGCGGTACGTCCTGAAATTCAATAGTTTTTAATTGCCATAAATATTACCAAAGCACTTTACTGCCCTTAGAGCACGCTGTGGCATTGAAGATCATTAAGAACAGCGCCATTTCCACGCTGCACAGTGAGGCGCATGTTCTCAACTGGAAGCACAAGAATATTGTGCGTCTTATAAAGCTGGAATCGACACCTGAGTTTGGTTTAATCATCATGGAGCGTCCCAATGGACTGTGCCTGCAGCGTGTGGTGGACACGTTGCCGCTGCCCTTGGTGCACAGAGTGCTGTAAGTGACAGTGATTGATGTGCTCACACTTACTCTAATAAGTATACTCCTCAACAGCATAACGCTTGATGTCTTGGCAGCGTTACGTTATTGTCATGGACAGCGTGTTTTGCATCTGGATGTGAAGCCGCCGAATATATTGATTGCTCTGGGCATCAAAGCGAATTCAAATAATCGCAGCTATATATGCAAGCTATGTGACTTTGGATCTTCCATCAAGTTGGATGAATCAGGCGACGGCAGCAGTCGGAACAATGCAAAGGGTACACTGCGCTACATGTCGCCTGAAGCGTTGCGTTGCGCGACTTTAACTTGCGCCTCGGACATCTATTCCCTGGGGATTACCATGTGGCAGCTGCAAGCACGCCGCTTGCCTTTTTACACGCTCAGCTGCAATGAGACCATTGCCTATCAAGTTGTCAAGCACAACCTGAGGCCGGATAACTATACACGGCTTGGGGAGCTACAGCTTGGCTCTGATTATGCTGCACATCTGCCATTAACTGGTTGTTATTGTAAGGAAAGGAAGTACAACTCTGTCGATCTCATCTACAGTTACATGAATCAAATTAATCCACAACTGGATGTGTTATCAAGTGATTTGTATATAAAAGCGCGTCGTAATCTCAACTTTGAGACGTCACATGGGCGTGTAAGCAAGCGTGCAACTAAACCACAGCAAAAACAGCTAAAGCAACGCAACACACAACCAAGATTAGCGCACTATTTCTATAATCTGTCAACCGCATCGGGAACGTGCCTGGAAGATGCATATAGCGATCTGTATAGGAGCTGCTGGATCAGCGAACCAGAATTGCGCTTAACAACATTTCAATTGCAAAAACGCCTTGAACTGATTTTATCTAAATGTTTTTCTATCTCATAAGTACTATTGTATATGCCTAATTAAGTTTAATTTATTGTTTTAAAATGTTTTCATTATTTTTGTATTTATTTTATCGTCTTAATCTATTTGTAAATTAATGTTTTTCCTCTGTAAAATATCGATAGTCCTGCTTCCTGCTTGAGTAAGGACATAATCAAGTTATAGCCAAGAAAATAAGCTAATTTTTAGAGTAAAATAATAGACCATAATTGTTGGTTTAATAATTTATATTTCGTAACTCATTTTTTTCGTTTTGTTTTTATTTTTTTTATTTTGTACTTGCTACGCTAAGAAAATACATTTATAATGTTTATACGAGCTTAAATTTATAATTTCTCATTTTGTCGAGCGTAGTGCGTTTGCTATGTGTGTATATATCTTTATATATTTATGTATGTAACTTGTAATAAGGATGTGATGCAAACAAGAAGCATTAACTGATTGTTCAGTTTGCTCTTTAGTTTAATCGTTAGTCTCACATCGTGGCTACTTAAGAGGGACTTACTAACTAGAGTCGAAGAAGAGGTTCCCAATATCTCATTATAATTATATATAATTATATTTACAATTTATTGTTGTCATTTGTTTTGTTCGCTTCGAAACCATATATACGTTATGCATGTATGTACTATATATAGTATAGTATATGATTTTATATATAGTATGTATGTTATTGTAAAGATGTCTAAATCATTTCACCCATTAATACTAAAGTGTTCGACTTAGGAGTTGAGTTTAATGGTAATCTGATAATCTGATCTGTTAACCTGATTATCTACATACATGCTCTATTTTTGTGCGGAAGACTACAATTTTATAATTATGTTATTATTAGGTTCAAATAGTTTTAGAAAAGTTTTTAGGTTTTTCACTTTGCTCAGATATTGAGCAAAGCTTTGGCTATTCCAAATCATTTATCATTATCATGTATAGTATAGTATTTTCATTTTTTAGAAATTTCTATTCAGTTGTATAGTAAATGCAAATTTCGAACACATGTTTTTTTAGAGCACACACCTCAGACGATGCTCTACAAAATCATATAGAGCATGTCGAGTGTTTTAGCTTTTCTTTAAATCTTTTGAATACTTGAAAAACAAATGAACAAATGGGTTAAACACCTTCAAAAACTTCAATATTCAATATAAATATATGTTGTCGTAATAATTATTATTATACTTTAGCTCTTCACTCTCTTCACTGTCTCCTCGGTTTTAGTTTGAATATATCACAATTTAGTCTTTTTAAATCTTTAAATATATATATATATATACTTTGAATTCTTTAAATATATACCTCAAAAGGGAATCTTATGCTTAATTTATTATAGGGTCTTTAATTTTCCTTTCATTATTTGTTTCCTTATGAGATTGTTGGGGGCTTCTCTTAACTGGCATAGGAACGACGCACGGGAACCGGCGGTGGAATTTTGGATTTACGTTGTGGCTGCTGTTGCTGCGTTGGAAGCTTTTGTGGCGTCTGTGTCTGCGGCGACGGCGACGAAGGCGTCGACGAGGATGAGGACGTCGATGATGAAGTTGACGTGTGAATGCACGTGGGAATTCGCGTCGGCGGCACTTTGTGACAGCTCCTTGGCAGCTCCGACGACTTCGATGACTTTGTGGACTTTGTTTCCTGTAAGCAATTTGAAGACTGTTAAAATGTGCCATCAAAAGAATACCAAAATTGAGTTGAGCATACCTTCTTTGGTGAAACAAGCGCTTTCGCCTGAACAATCACCTTCTCTGTCACCTTCTCCGTCACCTTCTCCGTCACCTTCTCCGGCACCTTGTCGGTCACCTTCTCCGTCACTTTCTCCGTCGTCGTCACTGGCGACGTGACGCGTTTCCAGCCGTTGCTTCTGCGCCAGGAGTTGGCCGTAGGCGGCGGCGGCGTTGAACGTTGACGTTGCAGCAGACGCTCCTTGAGCTTGGAGACGACAGCTGGAGTTGGAGCTGGAGCTTGAGCTGATGGCGTCTCCTTCGTTTTGGCCATTTTGGCCATCAGAGAGCAACTGACGCTGTCGCTGCGCACGACGCTGGACTCGAGTTCGCGGCGTTGATTGTGACGCAGAATGCAGCTGGGCTCCTGATCCTCCAGCACCGACTTGGACTTGACCAGCACATGGGGTGGATGAGGACGACGCAGTTCCGTTTTTATGATTTGTGCTATGCACTGTTGCTCAGTGAGAGGAGGAGGAGGATTAGGATGAGGAGCTGCTACTAGGATCAGCGGCACATCTTCAATCTCAATGTCACTGACGCGTCTGCGGCATTCCTCAATGACAGCATAGTCGTGCTCCTCCTCCTCCTCCTCCAGCTTCGGATGCGTCACTGAATGCTCATCGGTTTCGCTGGAGGAGCAGCTGGTCAGCTGGGCACGACCCGCCTCACTGGGCGTGGGACTTGAACGCACTTTGGCCTGACTCCCCGACATGCTGGAATCCTGCTCCTCCTCCTCCTCCTCCTCCTCGTCGTCATCTTCATCCTCATCCTCGTCCTCGTCATCCGTCTCGCCCTCGAGATACGAGAAGAGACTGCGCGAGGAATTGGAGCGGATGTTGACCAACTTGTAAAAGTCGTTGGTAAAATCAGTGCAGGCCACTTCCTCATCCTCCGAGTAGACAATCTGTAATCGGTAATAGATATTTTAATATTTAGAAAACTCAAATTACTTAATAGCTCTTATTTGGCATTTTGATAATATTAATGAAAATGAATATAATAATTGCATCTTATTGGAAACAATTAACTGTAGTTTAATTATAATTATGAAATTTTTAAAAGCACAATAATAGAAAAATACTCTAGATTTTTTAGTAAAAATTCAAATTGGCGAAAGGTTTAAAAAAAACACATCTACATAAATAATAGGAGGTAAAAATTTTAACTAATTATCAAGGGTTGGAGAAAATGGTAACCAGCATTTTAGTGGTCGGGTGAATTTAAAAAAAATGTATATATTTATTAAGTAAAAGCTGAACTTTTTTTTAACTATTTCTAAACTTTAGTGCAGCGATGGGCACACAGTGGCTCCGGGAGCAGCGGCTGCTCCCAACTTAGGTAGACTCTAATAGGGCTGTTATTGTTGTAGTGCTCCCGAATTCAGATATCGTGCCCAACGCTGTTTTAGTGGAAACAAACTAGAACATAACTAAACTAAAGTAACTAACTAAATCAACTCCATTCTATCCAGTAAATTAAATCAAAGCTCTAGTATGAAGTTGGTTGATTAAATTTTTAATTACTTTTTCAATGGTTGACTGGTAAAAAGAACAAATAAAATATTTTTTTTTTAGGTAAGCTAAAAAAATTGTGCATAATATAAATAAATTTATTTTTTTCATAAAAAAAAATTTTGATTCTTTAAATGTTGTTAATTTTTGTATTTCTAAATCGTGTATGTTTTTTTTATTTCTATCTTTTTCCATGTTCAAATTAGTAGCTTACCTTCTGCTGGAGCAGGTGAGCGATGCCGTCGGTCAGGGAGTCAGTCTCAACGGTGGTCGAGTTGATGAAGTCACTCGAGGGCCAGAGCCAGTCGTGTTCCCGCCTCCGACGTTGCAGCTGCAACTGTTGCTGCTGTTGTTGCAACTGTTGATGTTGCTGTTGCTGTTGCAGGTGTTGATGGTCACGCTCATCGTCGAAGGTTATCACAGCCAGCTCCTCCTGCGACATGCTCCAGTCTTCCATTTCCGTGGAACAGGGCTCCGCTGCCGGCAGCAGCCACTGCTCCGGCTCCTCGGGCAGATCCTCCAGATGCCCGTTCGATGGCTGCGGCTGTCCGCTGCTCATCGTGCAGTATCCCTCGTCGCCCCGCCCCTTCACGGGACTCGCCGACAACGCCGCGTTCTGCGCCTCCAGATCCCGCACGCGACTCTTCAGCATGCTCACCTCCTCGCGCAGATTGTCCTCCGCCACAATGGCGTCCACCACCTTCCGCATCACATCGTCCAGGCAATGCTCGTACTGTCGGATTCGCGTCAACAGCGCTCGATTCTCCTGCTGCATCGAGTGCAACAGACTCTCCTGCCTCGCAAAGCGTGTCTGTAGACGGGAGGGCGGAAGAGTGAAGAGAGGGATTAGAGATTTCAGTTATTGCTCCACTTGAATATCAAGTAACTCCCCAAATGTTGAAAATATTGATGCAGAATCAGTAATGAGGCCAAAATATGATCAAAATGACATTCCCCGCATAAAAATTGGATGAGTTTTGACAATGTTAGGGTAGTTCAAAGTTTTTGAAAAAAAAAAATCGGAATATATCGAAAAAGTTAAAATTTTGTAAATGAAGAAAACTTATATGAAGAATAAATTTAGAGGCCTAATTCATGATCAAAATGTCTTTCCGAATAAAAATCGGTTGAGTTTTGCAGAAGTTATAGGAGTTTAAAGCAGCGGTGGGCACGTAGTGGCTCCGGGAGCAGTGCAGACTCCGGGAGGTAGACTCTTGTAGGGTTGTTGTTGTTGATATTGTTGTAGTGCTCCCGAATTCAGATTTCGTGCCCACCGCTGGTTTAAAGTATTTGAAAAAAAAACGTCAAGGATATGGAAAATACCTAAATTTTTCGAAAATATTGAAAGGTAGTGGTTGAGCAAAGTTTAGATGCAGAATCAATTAAAAGGTCAAAACATGGTCAAAATGACATTCCGTATGAAAATCGGTTGAGATTTAACAAAGTTAGAAGGGTTCAAAATATCAAAAGGTGTTATTAAACAATTCTACAAATGTTGGTACAATGATTAACCAGACGTAAATGCGTTTCAACACTTCTTAATATGGAAATAACCAAGAGTAGAGAGAAGTAGAATTGGCGCACAAATACGAACAATTTTAGTTTCTTTTTTCAAATGTGAGTTAAAAGTATATATTTTAGTTTCAGGGAGTTTCAGTTGGGGGACCTTCAGGTTACTGCAGACCGACGACAGTTGCATTGACGAGGGTCGCCACTGGCGTCATTTATCACACAATTTGTGGCACTTTGAAATGATTTCAAGTGCTAAGTGAGTAGTTACATGCATCTACATGCATCTACCCCTACTTCATCAATGTTAACCCAAAGAAAAACCCATGAATTGAACAAGTAAACAACTGACAGGCAACTTGTTAACTTGGCCCGAAGGTCAATGCAACTAACAATGTTTGGAATTGAACCTTGGGATTGTATTCATTAGAGTCGCTTTACGAAAATTCAGTTAGCTTGACTTAAAGCCCATTCAATTGGGAAATGTTTGGAGTGTGGCGAGTATCGAACAGACTCCTTCTTACTGCTTACTTCTTACTTCTGTGTCGAGGGGGTAATGAAAAGATGCTCAGCGAAGCGTCTCTAATGCGAACGCTCAATCAATTTCACTAAGCAAGTAGAGGACCCAAAAAAGCAAAAGAACCATATAGACACCAACAAAAACAACAAAAAAAACCCCGACTAGGAAATACCCGTTACGCAATTTCAATGCATTTCAATAAAATAAAAAAAATACTGCATACTTTTGGGCGCATTCATTGCTTGAAAACTGAAAACAGCTATAGCTCCCGCACTATTTACTTGATATTAATAAGATTAAGTGGAATAGTAGATAATTGTAAAGTATAATATACCCTTGTGCTTTTTTAAGCAACGGGTATTAAAACAATGTGCCAGCCTTAAAGAACAACAGCAATTTGAAGCCGGCCCAGATAAGCGACAATTTGTATGCGCCGAATGCGAGCGAGGGGAAACATTGTTCTTAAAAATGAATTTATGCGTTTATTTATGACTTCGCTGAGACTTTTTTCTGCCTTGACTTTGTCTGCGTCTTCGTCTTCGTCATCGACAGCGGCAGCGGCAGCGACCCCAACTTCCATTTTCCTGTGCCATTTTCCAAGTCGCAGACTAAGCGGGGGGAAAAACTCCGACTCTGCACAGTGGTTCCTCCCATAGGCCAAAAATAAAAAGTCCATGTTGAAATTTTGACTTTAAATGTGTCCACACTGTTTTAGAATTGGTCTAGCTATTAAACTGTATTCTTGTTTTTGTTTTGTTCTAGCTGTCCTCTTCAAGAATATCATCGAAAGAGACAGCATGATATTACTTTGGTGAGCAACTTGCTAGTAGAGCAGTCAGTAAAAAATTTAAAAAAGCATTTAAAACAAAGTTATTGTGCTGTGGAAGGGTTTAATTTTATAAATAAAGGTATTATCTATATTTATACAACAAAAAGTATATGTACTTCCTGCTGTTCTTTGTGTAAATCGGTATTGTCTTAAGTACGTTATTTTAGAAGTTCTGTGTTTGTCTTTGCTGTGTTTCGTTAGAGTTTTCGTTATGAAGGTAAAGTCAGGAATCAAAAAATCTTTTTGTATATTATGAATTAACATTTGAAGATTATGTGATGTTAATTTCAAGTGCCAATAGGCGCCAGGGCTCTTGCTATATACAAAAATGTAACCTAACCTCAACTTTAAAAAAACACATGTATTTTCTATGGCAGCTATATGACATAGTCGTCTGACTTCGACCAAATTTGGTCAGAATGCATTAGGCCATCCCATATGCATATTGTGTCAGTTTGGTTGAGATATCTCAAACAACAAAAAAGTTGTTCATACAAACACTTGATTTCAGACTGATAGTTCATATGACAGCTATATGATATGGTGGTCCGATCCGGCTGATTTTTATACATAATCTTACTATAAATTTATAAAAATGTTGAGTTAAGTTTTAAGCCTCTACCTCTACTAGAAGTATTTTTGGCCGCCTTCCCCATACAACAGGAACCAGTGTGCTCTGACTGAAAACTCTTTGCCGCAACGCGGCGCTACAGTGCAAATTGTTCTTTTTTTTTCACTTGCTGAGCACTGTGCGAGGGCAGCTCAATGAGCTGCTTCAACTTTTAACTGACGACTGAGCATTTTATTTATTTATTATATTAGGATTCCTAGCACTACAAGTATAAACTTAAGATTTAACGTGCTAGTCACAATTGACTGATGTAAAATTTTTTGAACATTTTTATTGAAGCAAAAAAAATTAAAGGAAACAAAGAAAGTTTGTATTTAAGTGCAAAATTCTGAAAATCCGCAAAACAATTCTATTGATAATTTACAAAATACAAATAATTTTCAAGTCATGTAGCTCTCCAGTATTTAAAAGATTAAACTTTTATATAAAGTCATAAAGTCAAAACTTCTGTTTTAATATAAATGGTTAATGAGTTTTATTTTGGTTTTTATTATTCATAATTTTTTATTTTGCAGTTTTCGATAAAAAAATAAGTACTATTTTCAATACAAAAAGTCGCGCCCAAGCTATACTATAATAGAAATTTGAAATACATATATTAAAAATATTTCTAGCGAAGCACTTTTAGAAATATAAAAAAATGAAATCCTTTCTATTGTTTATATTTTTAGCACAAAAATAAATTGTTCTCTATAACTTTTGGAACTTGTGGTGCCGCCCTCGCTGTGAGTATGACTCCGCATCCCCCCAAGCAGCACATTAGCAAGAGGAATGGCAAATTGAACAGCAGCACCACCAAAGCTCCACTAGGAACAGGAGCTGGAATCAAGGAAGATACATACCTGGAGTGCCTTGTGATCCCGACATGTCTGTAGTTGTTTGCGTTCTTTGGATTTCATAATGCGATTCATGCTGAGCACGAGAAGAAAAAAACAAAAATAATAATAAAAATAAATGTATAAAATGAAAACAAGTTGCAATCATTTTGTGATGTGTGTCTGTGTGTGTAAGTTTGGAAAGGGGAAAAATTGTGCGTGTGGCTAAAAACATTTTGACCAAAACTATGCGCGAATTTGAATTGCCGTAATTACATTCTGGAGTTCAGAGAGAATTGTATTCTGGTGCGGCACTGATTGATGGCTTTTCGCGGACCATGATTCTAATGGTCAAATAGCAAATGGAAAATGGCCCTGACTGCGATATAAATGCTTCCTGCTGTTGGCCCAACTCTGACTTCAGTTGCCTTAGCTGCTTTCCCGGCTGATTCGCGTTGGCTTTTGGTCTGGTCTGACCAATTCTTCTGCTGACGCTGCTCAGTAATTTGGAAAATTGCATTCAAAGCCGTTAACTTTGTTGTAAGGCTCGAAGCCAAGACAGACTAGTCTACACTCAGAGAAAAATGGTCTGAAACTCTTGCATGTAAATACAATTTTCTTAAATTTTTTAAAATTTCTAATTGATACAATTTTATTTTTAAATATTTCTTATTTTTTTTTTAATTAAATCAAAATCGTCATTGCACATAAGTTTAAACCTATTAAGAATTCTAATTTAAATATGATAAATATGTGCCTTAAATATTAAAAATATCTTTTATATAAAATTGCATAAAAAAAAAAAAAATTATGAAACATATTGAAAATGTATAAAATTTAATTTAACTCTCGATTTGTTTCCAAACAAATTGATTTAACGTTAAAAAAATAAGGAATTTAAATAAAAATAATATATTTATTAATTCAATATTAAAATAAAATTTTTATTTTTTTTTTTTAATAAAAGTGTTTTTTTGCATGTCTTTATTTGATGTAGTTAGTTTTACTATGCATTTTATCTCTGAGTGTAGACTCTTTCTCCCTCCATTTCCAGTTGCTGGAGTGCGTAATGGCGCTGACTGAGGACTGAGGAAGTTGAAGGCGTTCTCAGTCACGAGTTTCTATGAAATATTTACGTAGTTTTTGGCCACAAGCTGCGCGAAAAACGAAAAACTCTTTTACATTGCATAATTATGTGGCATACTCGTTACACCAACAAAAACTGAACCAAAACAATTCATTTTTATGCCTCTCTCTCTCTCTGTGTATTACAATTTTCTTTACAGTTTCTCAGTGCAGTTTTCGTAATGGAATGCATAAAACATAAGGCGATTCAAGAGCTCGTAAATATTTAAATCTTGCCAGCATATCATTTGCATAATTCTACACTTATTTAGTATATGGCTATAAGTAATTGTGTTTTGTAATCAGAAATGTGCACAAATAAAAAATACTTGAGCGAGATTTTGTATCTTTAAGCCACAGCTCAATGATATTGTGTATTTGTTACTAAACGAATTAGCCATGTTTAAGTGTAGATAAATGAAAATAAATGGTATAACATGATTGCATTTTCCACACACACACAAACACACACATATATATAGATGTGTAGATTTGAAAAATGAATTTGATTTGTCACTTACTTCTCAATTTGCTCGCGCAATTCCTTCTCGAATGTTGGTGACCCGCATTGGCTCTGAAAAAAGTGCATTAAAAAAAGATAGAGAAAGAGGACAAATGAAACACAATAAAAACAGATTAAATGAAATGCGAAAGAAATTAAGCACAATAAATTAATGCATTTTCAACGATAACAACGACGATGATTAAGAACGACAATTTAATTGGCCAGCTTAACTTAAAGTATCAAAGTGTGACAATCAGTTGCACTTACAAAATCGTCAAACTGATGAAAAACTGACGAAAGTGGAAGCGATTGGCAGTGGGAAAATGGAGGAAAGGGGGTACAGGGTACAGTTAACTGAAATTGATGAGAGTGGAAGATAGAGATAGAGTTGAACCTCGAGTATGGAAGAGAATGCGGAAAGAGACAACGTTGTCGCTCCGTTGCATGCAACACAATAAATCACCAGAGAGTCAACAACCGACACGGCAACAGTTTCTCCTTCCCCCTACTCAATTTATCCCCCTCGCACAGTGGTAAAAAATCGCTACTTTTAACACAAGTTTTCGAAAGTCGTTCATATGTAATGTTTAGAATTAATTTGTTTTATTTCAAATACTATTTAAAACAAAAAAATATATAACAAATGTATTCAAAATATAACTTTAATTAAAAAAAACTAATTTACATTAAACAACAGTAGCTAAAAAATAAAAAAATCATGCTCTAAATATAAATATATAATAATAAATTAAAGTTTAATAACATATTCTCTGATTTACATCAAATACATAGAAATATAAAATTTAGAAGCAGCTATTCTGTCGATTTCTTCCACTGTGCCTCGAAGACAGCTTCAGCTGCTGTTTTGGCGTGAAATGTAATCGATAAAAAAGTTACATCACGGCGATTTCATCTGTGTGACGTGACGACAACTCAGACGGAGACGGAGACGAAGACACAGACACACTCATAGACACAGATAGAGATACAGATACAGTATCTTTTGTGGGGATTGGACTCAAGTATCCCCGAGTAGCATTTGTAATAAATCGTTTAGTTTAGTGCAAATATAATGAATGACAACAGCATCACATCAAGTGTCAAGTGTAAATGAAACTGAGCATCTTATTGAAGTGCCACGACACGCTCTCAGACTTGAGAATTGCTTGAGATACTTGTACATTACGTAATACTGGTAATCACGACTATGTTTAATAAACAGACAGCTAACTAAACTGATGACCGGACAATGTCAACTTAACGATTTTCCTGTAAATCACTTCAACTGCCTCACAATAAAATTGTATATTGATATAAGAATGCAGAATAAATTTGACTTCTTTCTTCCCATCTCCCTTTCTACCCATCTTCCATTTCTTCCCCTTTGTTTTCGATAGAGACAGAGCTATGAATTCCAATATTGAAATATTTCTAAAACGCTTTCATCTGCAGACATTGCATGAAATAAGAATACTCTTGTATCATATGCGGAGTCGACTCTTGTGATATCCTGTAATGTTTAATTAACAAGGCTGTAAATCTTAATTTTAAAAATATTTACTGTTTTAATTTATTATTTATTATTCAATATTTTCAACTTTCGACAGTTTTCTTCTAAATACACAAGTCTTCTTACACCTCCAAAAGATAGTTTGAAACTCAAGTCAGTTGTACGCGTATATGCCCTACAATCTTAGCTGGGAGTAGGGTATAAACGACAATAAAAGCTTGCTGTCAAAACGCCTGCAACAGACTGAAGTTTTTCAAACAAGGGGGGTTGGATTTAAAGCTCATGTCTGCCCCCAACTGTCTCCCCTTCTGGTTCTCAGAGACTCATTCAGAATTACAAATATATGCAATAATTTTTATTAATTCGCCCGGCATAAAAGCCAAACACGCTACAATATTAAAATGCTGCCGCCAAAGAAAAAAAAGTATGGCAACAGCCGTTGTCAAAGTTGGCGGCAAGTGACGACTAACCAGGCCCAAACACTCGTAATGTTGCTGCTGCTGCTGTGGCAGACTGATTGCCGTCCAATGCTGCCACTGACTGTGGCAGTGGCGGCGCCGCACAGTGGGAGAAAAACGCTACACTAGCATAATTATATTCAAATTGTATATTTTTATAAAGGTTTCATTTTATTTAATTTGTTCGACTACATATGTATGCCTCAAATATATTTTATTTTTTATTGCATTCCTCAAATTTCATTTAAATGAATTTTTCAACAATAATTACTTTTCCGATGTTTATTTCGTGTTTTCCGAAATAAAGCTATAGAGTACCCTATTTTATAAGTCGAATGCTCTTAGATTTATTTTACTTTTTGTGGTGTTTAGTTTTTTTTTACTTACATTTTTTTCTAATAAAAAATAAATTAAAATTAAGCTAAAAACATGGAAATTGTGTAACATAAATCCATAATTAACATAAAACAAAGACAGACGAGATATTTGCTGCTTTCGAATATATTAATTAATATAACACAATTCCAGCGATTTTTCCCACTGTGCGCTGGGCTGGCGCCACTTGTGCCACAGAGTGTGGCATAGAATGATGAACGTGTTAATAAAATTAGAGCCAACACAACAAGCTGTGGGTGCTCTTGGAATGAGGCAACCCCCCGTCAGCTTCCCCTCTTTCCCCACTCTCCCCGCACCCATGACAAATGCTATTTTGGGCAACTGGTTCGTCTGTCGACAGCTGTTGGCTGTTGACTGTTGCCTGTTGGCTACTGGGAAAGTCTTGGGCCACATTCACATGCAGCCGAGACGCGCATAAATATTCATTGTGAATTTTGGTCATAAAGCGAATCGAGGCTGGAGTTGGCCTGGCCCATTGATTAAGTTATAAAATCGAACGAGCACATTTTTGGCATTAATTAATAAAGGCCAAGAGCTAACGCACACTCAGCGTTGACCTGGCTCAAAGTAAAGCCCACCAATTTCCATAAGTTTCAATTAGCACAGGACATATGAAGCACAGTGGTCAAATTGGTCAGTTTTTAAGTTTGTTTTAAAATTTCTAACGGATATATTTTTTGATTTATCGAGAGCAAATAGATATCTGAATTTTAAAGTGATTTTGAAACTATTTTTGACTTATATTTAATATTTAACAATATTTAAAAAAATATACAGTTGAACTTCCATAACTCGAACTTCTATATCTCGAATTTCTCTCTAACTCGAGCTAGATGAGTGGCAGTAAATTTAATAAACTAAGGAAAAAGAACTCTATAAGTAGAATATCTCCATAATTCAAACCTTTCTTTGGATAATGGTGATTCGAGTTAGGGAAGTTCGACTGTATATGAAAAAAATGTACAAATATTTGAAGAAAAAAGTTTAAAATATTAATTATACTTTATTGCACAAATTAGTATTTACAAAAGAGATCGGCAATTTTGTATATATTAATCTGAGTTAAAGGAGTAAGGGACCACTGTGCGACGTCCCATTCATTGCTAGGGTTGCCAGGGTATTGCCGTGGAGTTGTCAAACATGATTTAAGGGTGCAACAACAAGAAATTAACAAAACAAATCCCGGCAACATGTTGCACTCGTGTTGGACCAAAACAATCTCAGTGGGAGTGGGAGCATAAAAACCTCGATAGAGGGTTGCAGTACGCTTAGATCACAGGACAATTTGCACCCGCAACCAACTGTAATCCCCGGGATAAGTAGCAACCCCAGTCCGAGCATTACAACCTGGTCACAACTCATTGAAAGTCCCCCTTAAATGGGAAAGTTTATTAAAGGGGAACGAGTTCTCAGCCTTAAGCCTTCTTGGCTGATTGACGATCTGACCTGCCAGTCATACAGAAAAGACAGGGGAAACGGCAGTGTGGAATTCCATTCAAAATATGAACATGCTTATTATTAATTAACATGCAGATTGAGCAGCGGGTGGCAATTCGAATACTCGTTGAATACGGGGCAATAAATGGGGAGAATTTTGAACAGACCCCCTGAAACTGTCATTGTAAATTGGCATAGTAAATGTGAGCTTGCTTTTAAATAAGTAAGTATACGATTTATTTTTGTATGGAAGCATAGTCTAGAAACAATTTGAGGTAATGAAAATATCCCATAATTATCTTTATGACTATTGAGTGGAGTAGTACAGGGTCACTACGTATGTATATAAAGTAGAGAAAATATTTACAAAATTATCTTTAAAGTGTCGCAGATAGAATAATGATTTAAGATCCTCCAATTTTATTATCTTTAACCTAACGGAAAAGCAGGATTCTGACCAAAGTTGCATTCTAAATATTTTAAAAATTTCTGGTTTCTAGAATCGATAAATTTTTATTTATTTTTATTTTAATTTTATTTAAAAATCATATTATATTTATCTTTTTTTATGTTTATGTGTCAAAAAATAAGAGTTCATATTTATTATATATTTATTTTTTTTTCTTAAATAATTTTGAGGTGTAATAGAATATGTAATTATTATGCATTGATGTCTTAAAATATTTTAAATAAATATTTTGTGATCTAAGCTTCAATTTAAGTAGACATTTTAGACAGCTTAGTTAGTTAGTTTAGATTTTTTTTATGGAACTTAACTTCCTTAATACGTTACACATTTCCTGACTTTATTACAATGACAAAAGGACAACAGAAGGTAAATAACTTTGGGAATAAATTCGAATAAAACTTATCCAATTTATATCGAAATCTTACCATTTCAATATCAATGAATGTGTTTTATTGTTGTTTATCTTGCTGGTGTGTAATTTGTGCAAAGTTCTTGGCTTTCAGACCACAAAAACCGAACCGTAAAAAAGTAACAAGCGGTCAAAAGGCACACACACACAGTCGCAGTTACACTCACACTCACACTCGCAGTCACAGTAGCAATAACAACAATAACAGCAACCGGTAGCAGCAGAATTCGTACATATATTTGTCTCTGTGTGTGTGTCTGTCGGGTACAAACAACGACACAAAGGCGACGGCGAAATCGTAGACCGGGCGGGGGGAGACAAACAAACAACAGCCTCGGGGTCTGTCCCCAAGCGTCATAATGTTTCGGCGTTTCGGCGGCACTAAAAAAACCCCAAAAGCGTAACTTAAATTAGAGGTAGAGTTATAATTTCCATGGCAAAAAAAAAATTAGAAGTAAGAAAAATGGGAGTAACGTAGACCGATAGAAACTGTGGAGCAGACGCTGCCAACAACAGCCGGCGGAACACTGAAAACGGGCAAACGGAAAAACAACCCTCGTTCGCCCTTTCAATAAAAACTCAGAGAGGAAGGAGCGCAACAGCTTTCGAATTCGCCGCAGGCTGCGTAAGAGAACGACAGAGAGAGAGAGAGAGCGCAGCGAATGTCAAGCAGCTGCCGCGGCAAATTCATGACACTTTACATCTCCATTTCTCTCACTCAAACGGATCAGCATCAGCTGAGCTCATCCCATTCCACATTCCACAGTCCACATTCCCATTCCCTTCCTTAAACGGTTCGCTTTTTGATGTATTACTTTGGCAACGAAATTGGCTGTTTTTAATTTAATGAACCGCGACGGGCGCAACATCAAAACGCGCAAAGGGAGTAGGAGTTGCAGAAAGATTGACAGATAGACAACAGCCCCTGACCGTCGAATGTTTGGCAAACAAAAAAGATGCAGATGTGCCACAGGGTTGATCTATTCCTACCCGATGTCCTTCCTTCATCCGACTGCCTCAAAGTTCTCTGCACACATTGAACGTCACTTCAACAGCAACTCGAACTTTTCCCCCGTTCAACTTCAACTTTAATTCGCGAAATTTCCTTCACATAAGCGCACAATTAATTGCATTGCACTTTTTTGTCAAGGGGTTTTTCTTTTTTTAGGGCTGAATACACATATAGTCTGAAGAGTGTATATACTATATATATATAGTGGTGGTAGTTTTTGTATTCATATTTTGACTGGTTTGAGTGGGCGTATGAATCATCAGTTCAGCAGTTAAAAAACCCGAAAGGGTCTTAAGGGTCAAATATGGAAGGTACGAGTAAGTACACATTTATAACGCGGACATAGGGTGGATTTCGAAATGCTAAAAAGACTTTAACGAATGTGCAACAGTGTTAGCCATGGCTCAACAAATTTAAGTCCGACCTACCCTAAATGTATCCATACTCAGCCTGTGGAAGCATCAAGAAAACTGAGTTAAAGAACTATAGATACAAAATTATATTCATTTGTTTATATAAATCTAAAAATACTAGGATTAACATTATATTTACATTAATCAAAGAAGTTCTTAATGAATTATTTTACAAATAAATTTGTGTGTTTTTCTAGTCCAGCAAAAGTTGAAACAACTCAAATATTAATTTTTCAGCTTGTGTCTCAAAAGAAAATATTTTTAAAAAACCCAACATTGTCACCCTTTCCATTTAGTTTATATAGCTAATGAAACAGTTTAGTTGAAATTGAGTTATACGATACATTTAGTCTTTAACTAATTGCCTTTTAAGTGCACTTTTGTAAGAGGGAGTGAAAAGAATGTTCAATTGGGCAAGGGAGGCACTCCCGACTGGGTCTTCCATCAAGTGGCGCACTCCACGGGGCGTCTGCCCTTGAGATACAAAGATACTGAATGTGGATGGGATGTGGTCGCGGACGGCGCCTTCATTTCCGAGTGAGTGAACCATCAAACGCTTGTGACAAAAATTATTAGCAATTCAATGTTGGACGGTGGACTCTAGACGCACATTCCATAATAATAATGATGATGATGATGAAGCTGTTGGCCTAAGATGTTGATAATAAAAAGTGCTCATGTTGCGACTTCCACGCTGGTCGCCGAGGCGGCTACGTCACAGTCAAAGCTCTTGTAAGCGACCCAAGTGCCACTCGACGTCGACGTCAGCGTCAGCGTCGGGGACAGCGACAGCCTCCACTACACAAGCACAGTGAAAAAAACCGGCAGATTTGCTTATATTTATTAATATCTTCGAAAGTAGCATAATTTCGTGTGTCTTTATTTTTGAAATGTTTAACACATGAAAGTGATGGGAAAAATAATAGAAACAATAATTTTCTTTTTTGTATTTTAAAAATTGCATCGGAAAAAAATAGTTTGTATTGGCTTTATAATTTTACTTAATACCTATTGAGCAATGTTTCAAAATTAAACACAACAACGGAATTCTAAAATCATATAGTTGTCATATTATTCAATAATTGATATAAAATATTAAAATAACTCGTTTCAATTATTCTTTCCATCACTGTATATTTGCGTAAAAATATTTTGCGTGAGATCCGAAACATTTTTCAGTTTCAGTCTCGCGCCGCATTTCGAACAATTCGAAAGTGTTTTTTAAGGTACTCAAACGCCTAAAAATGTATTCAAACACACAAAACTTATAAATATACTCAGGGCCGTTTTTTCAATGTACTTATAAACTGTATCTAAGATATAAATTAAAATTTGACAGTAATTTCTATACATTTTATGTCAAAATATATTTACACCTTATTTAGACATTGAACGGACCTCAAATACATAAATATATATGTAGACGATGCGCGTGTTTCAAATTATTTAAACTATTTTTGAATATTACATGTACATATATATGTTAATATAAATACACGATTCGACTTAATAGATCGGAGCAAAAAAAAAGTATGAAATGTGTATTGTATAAAAATTATTTAAATTGTTTATTTAGATTTAATTATTCCCATTTGTTTCCGTTTAAAAAACAGTTGAAAATATGCTAATATACTCTTACTTATTCATTCAAAGATTTTGGATTTATTAAACTCGTTTTTCTTATTTTCAGGCATGGCTAAAACGAAGTCACAGTTTTGGTTGTGGCCATTCTGTATCCTTGTTATAGGACTGATTGCTGGTGAAAGTTCTGCTTTCTATTGTCCTAGGGAGTGCGAGTGTACAGAATTTAAATATTATAAGCATGTGAACTGTTCCCACCGAGGTCTCAGTGAATATCCCAACCTTGACAATAATTCCGTGATTCATGTGGACTTGTCGGGAAATAGGTTCAAGGAGTTTCCCCGGCAGTACTCTAATATTATGAAACTTGCGAATCTGAATCTGTCCGACAACTATATAGATAAAATGGACGTGGATGCGCTTAAAGGATTCTCCTATCTTTACACTCTGTCGTTGGCCAATAACTCGATAACCAGTTGGGCAGATATTAACGCCAATGAGTCCTTTAAGTATCCGACTTTTCTGAACCAACTTAGCCTACGTGGCAATCGTTTAGACAGCTTAGGTTTTAGTCAAGATCTAGTTAGCGAAACAATTAGTGAGTTGGATGTTTCATCGGCCCACATCACCACTGTGAGCTACAATTTGAATGATCAGCTGCCAAGGCTAAAAAAGTTGTCGCTGGCCAATAATAACTTGTCGAAGCTGGAGATTATTCCCCCCAGGTATATAAAAATTCTCGATCTCAGTAATTGTGGCCTACAACAAATTAAGGTTGCCTCTAATAACACGTATGGATTGTACCGATTAGATCTTTCATATAATCCGGCACTGCAGCTTAATTTCAGTGAAAATTATTTTCAAGACCTGACCAGTCTGGACTTATCCTACAATAACCTCGATAAGATAGATCTTAAGAAGCTACAACCCGATCTTTGGGATTTGAGTCTGCGGGGCAACAATTTGCAATCAATTCATGCAATCACCTTCACTAATAAGCCATTAATATTTCGTTTGGATCTGTCTGAAAACGATTTGTATGTGATACTAAGCGATAGCTTTAGTTTGCTTTGGAACCTCAGATATCTAAATCTGGCTCACAATAAGATTAAGAAGCTGACGAATATCATCTCCTTCTCGGTGATCGACCTCAACTTGAGCTGGTGCAACATAACCACAATTGAGAGCGATGCCCTGGCAAATCTAACGGCTATCAAGCATTTAGATCTTTCTCATAACTTGATTAAAGAAATTCCCTATCAATTGGAATCTAATACTCTAGAGCATCTGGATTTGTCGTACTGCAGGTGAGTCAATCCCAACTTTAGAACGCTTTATAAAACTCTTTTTTCTGACTGTACGCAAAAGAAAGTTGTATTATTTTATATTCAAAATGATATAATGGCAGAAGGCGACGTGGCAGACTTCATAAAGATTAGTATCGGGCAAAGGGTATCGTACAGTCGAGTTCAGTCGAGCCAGAGGTAGGCGAGCGGAGCGAGCAGGGGGCCAAGCCCCCATTTTTAATTTGTTTGTTACAGTTAGTGTATTATATTTGCTAGCAATAGAATTAAAGTTTATGTATAGTTATTTTATATATTTAGAGAAAATCCTGAACTTATCTGTTTTTCTTTTTCTATAGGCTTTCCACCATTCGAGACAATAGTTTCCGTGGTTTTCCCAACTTGACATCTCTACTTTTAAATGGCAATCAATTGATAAATCCCATAGGTTATTCCCATTTTTCTTCCTATTATCTGGATAAAATCTGGCTAGCCGATAATCCCTGGATATGCGATGACCAATATCCTTTATTCCTTGGATTCCAAAAGCCCCACTCAGGTGTGGGCATAACAGTAAGAAGTTATTGCAAATATCGAAGAATTTTTCTCAACTTAATTTTTTTGTAACAGATAATGGACTATGATCAGATGCGGTGCGCATCTTAACAATTCTCAGCATTTTGGGCATCTCTTTATTGCTAATGGCCCTATCTATTCTGTATTGGAGATGCAAGCGAAATGAAACTAAGAATCGCAGCGATTGTAACACAAATGACGCATGTCAGACCAAATGAAACATAAGCTCATAATGTCTAATATCTTTTAGAAAGAAACTAAATAATTGCATTTAAAAAAAAAAAAAATCATTTTTAAAAATAAAAAAATTAAATCAAATAACGTTATTAAAATGAATAGATTAAAAAAAAATCAAAATTAAAATAGTACACGCTAATTTTGTTGCTTTTCCCACTGTGGCAAGTGGGGCATCTCTGGTCGGGGCGTCGCCTTGACAGTGACAGTTTGATATTCTTTTCAATTCTTTCTTTTTTTTTTTTGCTTTTTATACTCTGTTCCTCTCGCTCCTTCTCACTCTCTATCTGCCTCCCCCGTCCCCTTTGTGACTGAATGCAACTGAGCTTATTAGGGCGCAGATTTTCAATGGCAATGGCGAATTCCAAATCCAATTCCAGCTGGAGTTGAAGACCGCGGCGAGCATTTAAATTAAAAATTGAGCACGTGCTGGATTCGAAACTTGGCTATTGTTGCCTCTGCTTGTTGTCACAATCCACGCTAGTGCTGAGCTCAAATCGTGACACGAAGACTCACGACTATTTTCATATTTTACAAAATTATAAAGTGGTGATAGCATATAATATTATTTTCTTCAACTTTTAATAATTTAAGTCTGATAAAATATACTTCAGAAATATTGTAATTCTGAAAAATATATATTTTTGGCACTTTTTTTTTAAATTATTAATTTACAAAATTGATTTATTTTTTAAAATATTTAAAATAAAATTACTAATTAATAATTTAAATATTTTAAATTTTACGTCATCATTCCCATTTCCTGCATTTTTTGCAGACACGCTCCCATCCCTAATCCGATTTTCAAACTTGGACGCGTGCTGTTGCATGAGTTTTCAATCCCAAGGCAAATGCAACATTAAGTCGAAGCTGCAGAAGAAGCAGAAGAGTTTCATCTAATAAATTGGCTCACAGCATTTTTAAACACACATCGAACGCCTTTGCTCTCATTTTTTTTTCTCGCTTTTTATTTCGACTTCATTAGCAAATGGGCAACCCGTGCAAAAGGACACAGAACGGGGAAGGGGTGAAGAGAATATGCGCAGTTTGCATTTTCCGCCTGCTCGGCTTGTTGATTTATCACTGATGAAAAGCACACAGAGAAAAGCAAAAGCAAAAACACAAATACAAACACAAAATACAAATCCCAGTCGTTTTTTGACACTCGTTGGACTGTTTACTTTCTCGCTCACTCTCTGCAGTTCTATCTTTGTTTTTTGTGCCGTCCAAGCATTTCTAATTTCATGGCTAAATATTTGAATGATTTTCATATCGAGAGAGGGAGAGAGAAAAAGAGAGAATTCTCATGCCCATTGTGTTTCTGTTGCAAAGGGATTAAATGTCACATGAAGCACTTCAGCTTCCCTCGGTTGGAGCTTCTTCTCTGGCTCTGTCTCAGTCTCAGTCTCTTTCTCAGTCTCAGCTGTTGTAACAAAATAGCCAACAAAATACAAAAATACAACAGCAGCTGTCAGCAATTTGAGTAGGGTTAAGAGCTTGCCCCATCAAGTGGCATTCAGACTCCTAAGAATGGAGTTGCAAACTTCAACTTGTCTATGGAAAGCAATGCCGCTCTTCTTCCTTTCCCTCTCTCTCTCTTGTTCTCTCGAGAAACAATGGAGCGGATCACAATGAACAAATCACTTGAAGCTGCTGAGGGTTCAGCTCAGGGATTTCGCTTAAAAAAGTACTACAAATTTCCAATCAATAACATTAATTGTATCCTTGATTTGTTGCTATAACTGATATAAGATACATTTAATATTTGAAATAAAGAATCTCTGGTAATTAACATTATCCATTAATTAAAGCTATAATCCCACTTAAACGCAACAAGATCGAACAAATAGAAAGGTGGTAATGACTGATTTAAGTTTCAAGCAATGCAAGTGCCTAAAAGCATGCAATAAAAATATGTAACGGGTAGCCTAAAGTCGGGAGCTCGATATAGCCTTTCCCGTTTGTTTTTCTTTCCAAAGAATAAATATCTTAGACTTAGATTTTAAAGTAAAACTATCTTAATTTCTTTCCTAATCGAATCCCTCACAAAATTCCGACTTACCTCAGTTAGAGAAGTTTCTATAATATGATTTGCAGATTCAGCAGCAAGCAATTTCTATATCCATTAGGTTTGCTTGCTCTACTCCCCCAATAAATCATCTTTTGTATCGAAAACATTGACATTGTGGTCTGTCAATTGATAAAATGCATTAGACAATAGAGTGAGAGTATCTACGGGTAGAAGCCAACTTGCATTGATTATAACAGAGACTGTAATCAGATGCGAATCAATTGAATTTCGAATACACATTGAAGTAATCCGAGTACTTGTTTCTTCTCCCCCAGCTGGATAAAGTTCTACTCAGCATGTTGCCCAAATTAGAAACAGATGATGATGATGATGATAATGATAAGAGCATGGCGAATCATAAGATGGATATTCATTGAATCGTGCCATTTATTGCATGCCACATGGCTAGCTCTTGGTCTCTTTCTCTTTTACTTTCTCAATCTCTGTGCCTGTGTCTGTGTCTGTCTCTATCTCTATCTCTTCGCTTGCCACAACATTTTGCAACATTCACACTTTTGGGCTGACTTGTCATTGCTTTTTTCTTCACTCCTCTCTCTCTTTGTCTATCATCCATGCTGTGCATAAACTCGACGAGCCACTGATATGCCAATAACAATAAAGCACACACCCAGCGGGCGTGCCACACAAGGCATGAGGCAGGAAGAATGAGGCATGAGGCATGTGGCAGATGCCGACGCCGACGCCGACGCCAACTTTGTCTAAGTGAAACCAAAGGACAGTGGCAACGTTCGCTTCGCATTGGAGCCGGAGTCAACAGTGCTGGGAGAGCTGGGAGCTGTGGCAGCAGCATAACATAGTTAATCGTTATTTACAGACAGATAAAGTGCAGAAATATTGTCGAGGAGCAGACGTCGAGGAAACGGTAGCTCATGTATCTCATGCGACCACCAAATGTCGAAGCAAAAGTGAGAAGAAAAAATAAAAACAACTGAGGCGCTTAAGACGAGTCTGCTCGACTGTGCGGATACCAATCAATGAATCGACTTTCAAATAAAATTGTTAAAGCCGACAAAAAATAAAAGATAAATAAAACTGACGATATACCTTCAAAAAATAACGATATATCCAGTTGTCACAAAAAATATTTTATGAGAACAAATGCGAAAATTTTCAAATTGCTAAAAACTGAACCGATTTCCAAGCAAAATCACATTTTAATAACTGCCTTTAAATTCTAAATTTTAATAAATTAGGTGGTTTTCAAGCAAAGGGATTATCCTTGTCTTATTTTGAAAATTCGAAATTTCATATCACAAATTTGAAAAATTAATCAACTTCTTATCACATATCTAACAAAACTTTATTCGGCAAATTAACTACGATAAACAAACATCGATTTAATTAACTCAATTAATAGTCATACAAATTATTGAGTTAAAGTGTCGAGTTGACGATTTTTTTATATATTTTTACATCATTACTGACAGCTTTACAAAAATGTGTAATTTATATTAGTGTTAAACAAATTTAATTAAAATATGGCTCTCCAAAAATTAAATACACTCAACTAAAATTTTAAGATTTTCTGAATATACTTATGTTATAAAGGGTTAGAGTTTTCAACTTCTGCCTGTTACATGTATTAGCAGAAACTTATAATACTCTTTTGGCCTTTGGAGTACCCTGTGTAAAAAGGAGGAAAATGCGCATACGGCCAAAGTAATCGGATTCCCATGCATGAACCAAGAAGTGGAGGCGAAGAGAGACGAAGAGGGGCGTGGTGTAGTGATAACGAGCTGAAGGTGGAGAAGACGTAGACAGAGACGAAGTCGGAGCTGGAGGAAGAAGGCTAACTGGCGGGTGGGCTATGATATTTCCATTGCCAGGCTCGTAAATTTGCGCTTTTGCCTGGCCGACAAAATAGAATAGAAAATCAGGATGGTGAAAACCACTCGCCGAAAAATGTATTTCTTGGGCTCAATGCCCAATGTTGTTTTTTTGTCTCCGTCGCTTCCTGTGGCCGGGCGTCAGCAATTTCGTTGCGGAAATCATTGGCCAGGATCTGAGCCGAAGGAGAAGCCGAGACCGGAGATGGCGACGGTATTTGGACCATTTTCAGCAGATTCTTAGGAAACGCACGCTGCTCCTTTTCACACCATAAACTCAGTGCGTTTAACTCGTTGCCCATTTATGTGATGTGCTGTGGGTGGATGTGGAAAAAGGCAAATGGGAGGCAGTAGCTCAGTATTTTGGCTGTTATCAAATTCAATTACCTAAAGCCGGAAATGCGTATGCCGTCGTGTCTCCGTCTGGCCATAAAACTTGGCTTAACTGCAACTGTTTTGGCCTGATGCCCCAAAGAGATGGGCAGTTTAGATTGAGATTCTCAAGACGATGTGCTTGTCAAGGTGTTAAGGAAGTCGTTGACAAAACAAAAAGGCAGCACAGAACTTAACAAACTCAACTGTGACACAAATATAAATTGAAATTTTTGAGAAGTTGACCCAAAACCAAGTGTTGGTGAAAAAATGTCGCTGTCAAAAGCTGGTAACTTTTAAAGCTGGTAACTTTTAATTACCGTCCCTAGATCGTAGACCGAAACAAGGCGAGGCGAGTTGACCTTATGCTACACTCAGAAAAATAAATGTTACCCTCACTTTAGAAAGTTTAACTTTGTTTTAAAACTTCAAATTACTAGAAATATTTATCTTTATCCAAAAATAAATCTAATATTTTTTTTTACAATATTTTTGGAATATGGAAAAAATAAAAAAAAAAGCGGATATCTTATTTTGAGAAATATCTAAATAATTGGAAATATGTCTTCGTTTTTTACCCTAGTTTTCAAAAAAAAATTGTAAGTATAAATGAGAGCTTTTTTTTCTAAAAAATCTCTGGAAATGTGCTCAGCACAAAAATTTCTGGCTTTTAAAAAATACGTACATTTAGATGAAAAAACTCTATTTGTAATAAATATATTTTCTAATATAAAAATCACATGAAATGCAAATTTTCAGACCAAGAATGGGTTCTATATTTTCTAAGTGTATTGTTGTAACTATGCAAAGTTGCTCTTTGATCCAAAAACTCTGGTGGGATTGTGTAGTTTTGACCACATAAACCACAGAGTGCAAACGACTGTAAGCAAAATGCCAACAGCACGATTAATGACCCTCCGGGCAACGCCTACGGCTTGGTCAAAACACAGGCCAAATGGCCAACGACAATGACAAAAAGAACGTCTAAAGGAAGAGAGTGAGGAAGGGAGGTGGAAGACCATTTCCATGTGAACCAAATTGAACATAATACTGTGAAGCAAGTTGTCAACCCATAACCACACACAGGAAATTAAAATCGTTTGGGGTTTTTGTTGGGGCGCCTGGACATTGACATGGTTAAGATGGACATTGTGATGGTACTTTGGTTTTGTTTTTGGTAATATCCGGCATCGAATATACTCAGACTCATACTCACTTTGTGGAACTGCTCCTGCAATCGCAGCAGCGCGGATTCAACTTCAATCATGCGCTTTTCCAACACATCCTGCAAAAAACAGCGAAAAAGAAAAGAAAGAAACGCAAACTGAAGAACGAATGCCAATTCGGAATATCGCATAGATCCCAAAAGCTAAGTATAATAAGTAATCTAGCGGTGCAAATGTGTCTCTGAATGAACCAAAGCGGCGTGTGCGAGATATTTGTGTATAAAGTGAGTGTGAATAAATAAATAAATATTTTTTTTTATTGTGTGTTGGAATGTATTTGTGCAAGATAAGCAATTGTTAACAACAACCAAATGCGAGAGAAGTTTACATATATAAATATATAACAAATATTTTATTTAAGCAATTCAACAATTTAGCGGGAATTTGTTTCCATTATCAGATGAAACCCATAAAAGTATTCTTTGTGATTGCAAGAGCCGATTGCAATTTTCAAATGTATATGAATATTTTATAGTGTCATATCCACACTTAAATCTACACTTAACTTTATTATTTGCCCTACTTTAAGGCATTCAATTAACTCCAAGCACCAAGAACTTGGACCGGTCAATAGAACCACAATTTCAAAAGATTTAAATGAATTTACGAGCTTGTCATTGACTTCACTTCAAACGCTTTAAGCTAAATCGTCGAGCTGGCTTTTTTTTATTTTTTATTTATTCTATTTATTTGTGTGCCGCCCCATTGTGCGGCATGTGGCACATGAATAAAGTTGCTTAATCCTCACGCGAGTTTTGGCTAAAGGTCTGGACAACTGCCAACTGCAACTTGAACAGGTAAGAGCCCTGCAGTGGAGCTGATCGACTGTAAGATGCCCAGCCGTTCGAATTAATAGACATAAAATAGACAGATCGATCACTAGATTTTTACCTCGTTAAGAGGTTTATTTGATTAATTTAACTGATTCTTATATTCTCTGAGATCCGTACGGACATTGTCACAAACTCAGAAGCCTGTGTACACTTTTACATACTGGGCTAACTAGATTGCAGGTGTGCACGTC
This sequence comes from Drosophila recens, assembly GCA_037043495.1. Taxonomy (NCBI): domain Eukaryota; kingdom Metazoa; phylum Arthropoda; class Insecta; order Diptera; family Drosophilidae; genus Drosophila; species Drosophila recens. Next base: position 231,870 of record JBAMBJ010004029.1, read on the forward strand.
CAATAATTCACCAAGAGTGGCGGCATGCAACAAACTGTGGCACGAACGAAAAAACCAAAAACTAAAAAGCACTTGCCGTGTAAAGAGGCGATCTTTAGCGCACGAGTATACCTGATACGAGTACACGTATTCGTTTTCATATTCACATTGCTATTCGTATTTCTATCTGTGAATTGGCTTCACAATGGATCCGCACATGGTTCACTTGGTTGCTCCAACTCGCGTGTGGGCGTCGTGGAAGCGGCAAGCAGGAAGTGGCAATGACAGTTTCATAATTGGAGTTGCTGCTATTTTATGGGCAGTTGTCGCCAGGGAGACAGCAGACTAGAGACAAGACTTGGGGCTTATTAGCCCAAGACCAGCCCATACTATATTTTAAGGCGCTTGACAAAGTTGCGGTCACAAACATACAAAAATAAAAAAAAACGACAAAAAAGGCCAAAAAAAATTATATTTAAGTAGAATCGTAAAAGCAAATGCTAAAAACAAAATAAGCAGGGAGATACAATGAGAGAAACAACAACAACGCCAACAACAGGGAACCAGGCGAAAGCGAATACAGCTCGTAAAACATTTTTCTTAAACCCTTAAAATTAGTTGGGGAAGTTGTAAAAATTATTGTTATTGCTTGAAAATAAAATACAAAATAAAAATTAGAATATTTTTCCAATTTTTGCGCAATAGACCAATTGGTTTTTCAATGCTTTGTTGCTGCCACTTTTGGAGTTACACATTAAAATTAGAAGTTTGTATGCATCTCTGTACAATTCTAGGCACTTATAGTTCATGTGTTCATATTAAGGAGTGCGCCCACAATAAACCTGAGCCTGAACCTGGCTGAAACCAACTATGAATGGGCTTGATTTGTGGCAGGAAATTACGCAGACGGCGAGTGGGTAAAGTGGAGTTCATTTTATAGATTCACGAGTACATACAGAAATTCATACATCGCATGCATGCAAAAAACATGCAGAAATTGTAAGTACATCACATGCACATAAACAATGAGATCGTTTTGTTATAAATGTTGCTGGTGATAAATACTAATGCTAGTCTAACCTATTTGCTTATGCTGCAACTTTGTCAATGATCAACTTACAAATACCCGAACAAAAAATATGTAAAATTGATGAGAATGTCATTTTTATAAATCTATAATGTATATTCAAATATACAATACATTTATTGACTGTTACACAATCTGCAGTTGGATAAAACACCTCTTCATTTTAATTTACAGGGTATCCACAAAACTATACATAAGTATTTCTCGTTTTGGGGTTCTCTGTTGTCTCCCATATGCAAATGTATAAATTTTTTAAACAATGCTGGGTAGAAGATTACTCATGTCGGGTATGCTCGACTCGCATTTACCCTAACTGATCTTTATAACAATCAAACATACACTTATACATTTTAAAGTATCGCGTCGAGGGTTTCTTTTGCCTTTTACGTGTATGCACATTAACACAACACTAAACTACCCGTACTTACTGGGTACAGGGTATTAAAAAAGAGTTAAGAATGTGTTTTCGCTGTTTTGCTCGCTACTACATATAAATTTACACGCTTGCGCTTAATAATAGTGTTTTGGTAAAGTATGCTCGACTAGCAGATACCCTAATATGATCTAATATGTGTGCAAACTTAATGTGTATCTTTTATAGAATGTTACATACATTTCCATAACGCTAGACTACTCCGTCAAACAGACTACAGGGTATTTAAAAAAAGCTAGCTGCATATACCAATAAATCTCTCGTTTTAATGCCATTCACAGATATGTTGTGTTGAATGCACGGAGTCGATGACTTCTCTATGTGGCAACTACTGTGTGCGCATGTGCAAACTGCAACAACAACAGCAGCAACTACAGCAACAGCTGAGCGTCTGTGAACCCAAAAGCTGAAACTGAAACCAACAGGCTGAGAAATAAATAAATAACAACAACAAACAAACAAACTAAAAAAAAGTAGAAAAATACGAGAGAGGAACAAACGTAGCACATAAATTGCACAACGTTCAATGAACTTTTCTCAATCACACGTCGCACAGCAGCAACAGTTGCTGTTGCATTGCAGTTGCAACTGCAACATCCACGCAACGCAATGTGGATGTGACTGTAGATGTGGATGTGGACACGAACGTGACTAGGTTCTGGATGCCACAGCTGACTGGTGGGGTCTATTGTCAGTTGACTTGCCCCGGCCAGACGGCATGTTTCAACAAACAATAATCAAGATGCCATTTAGCGAATTTGCAGCTTGACGAGCGGCAACTGCAACTGCAACATCAGCAACATCAGCGAGTGGGTGTCTCTTTGTTTACTATCCATGTGTAACATGTGTGTGGCATGCATCATCATCATCATCTCTCTCTTTCCCTGGGAACATTCTAAACCGATTATTATGCTTGGTAATCGATACACGCACTGCACAGTGGTGGAAAATGTGTAGATTAGCTTATATATAAATTACCTAACATATTTTTTTATATTAAATTTGTTTTTTAAGTTTATATAAGTTTAAGTTTATATAACATTTAAAATGATTTAATATCATATTAAGTTTTTAGCTTTATTTTAATTATTGAAGTACTTTTTTTAAATGCTTACTTTACTGGTAAAAATTAATAAACGAATGAATTAATCTATGTTTAAATGTTATTGATATATAATTCATTTGATATTTGCAATATCGAGAGTCAAATAAGCTGAGAGCCACCGTAGGCTAATCTATACATTTGTCCCACTGTGCAGTGTCTTTAAGTCGCGTTGCGTCGCGTCGTCGTGTCTTGGCCCACAGCTGCGCACTTGGCTTAGAGCAGCTTCAATTAGGCAGAGCTGCCTCAGCAGCTGCCTCATCCTTGGCACTGAGATTGGAGAGAGTTCTGGGAAACATTACAGCATTTACATAGAAGGTTTGCCAAGCTGACTTCAGTTCAACTCGACTCGACTCCACTCGACTCGACTTGGCTCAGTTCATTTGCAGCTGCTTATGGGCCATGGCCATGACAGAGTGAACGTCTCTCTGGGTTTGTTGTTGTTCTCTGTTGTTGTTGTTGTTGTGTTGTGTTGTGGCTAACCATAAATCAAGTCCAGGCATGCGCCATACTTAGCGCTATTAAAGCGTCACGGAAGTCCGAACGTGATCGGTGAACGGCAAAGTAAAATAAAGAACGGCAGCTAAAAAGCAGAAAGACGCGACGGCATAATCGTATTAACGCCATGGCCTTAAACTCTTAACGTCTTTCAAGTAATGCGAACACTTAACTAAAACATGGCTTAGTCTGGACAAGTTAAACATCTAATTCATCCAGCTGTTATTTAATTCAACTGGAAAAACAGAATGTCAATGGGTTTAACATTTCACCCAAGTATCATTCAGAGAAAAAGAGACTCAGTTGCGTGTACAAGTGAATGGCAAATGTCAACAGAAGAATGTAAATTATTTTGAATGAAACGATTCCTCAATTAATAAAAGAAAATGATTTTCATTCGTATTCATTGACATAACAATTAGGTAAATAGATTTACAGGGTATCTGTGACTTTTTCAGAAATTTATTAAGTAGAGCCCTTCATTCTCAAAAATCAAATACACAGAAAAGAAGACAACACTCATTATGATAACAACTTTACAGAGTAAAGTTTTAATCTTATGAATGTACAGGGTATTCTCAGGCAGTAATTAAGTAGTACATCACATGAATATTCAACTCAATAAAGTTGAAGAGTAGTAATCTGCATGCTAAGAGGAAATTTCTCATTCTATATTAGCAGAGGGGGCGTCAGAGGGTTAAGAGAAGTTCATCAATCTCTGTGCCGCTGGCGTGATGTGATGTGTCTTAAATGGCACGTTAACGAGTTCAAGTGGCCTCTCCCTCTCTCCCTCTCCCTCCCTCTCTCTCTCTCTCTCTATCTCTCTCTCTCTCTATCTCTCTCTCTTTGTCTGTTCCCCATTGGGTTCAAAGGTGTTTGTTTCACAGGCATTTTTGCATGCCAAGTTTTTCCCGCACGCCAAACACGAAAATCCTCTGCTCAATTTGTATGCGCGATGCGCTTTTCCATTTCCACTTCATTCCACTCCAACTCCAATAAGGAGACCCCGGGAAAGTGGGTTAACAAGAGCCTACATGCACATTAGGATGTGTAGATAGATGATTTGCTGGTGAGTTAGTCTACAATTGTTTTTTACGGGTTCCTTCATGGGTTATCACAATGACAATGATGAGGGATTCCTTTCGCACCATTAGCAAGAAATTGCACTCAGAAAAAATATGCCCCAAATTCGCCCAGAAAATAAGAAATTCATCTAGTTCTTGTCTACCATTCTTCTAATTGTTTTAAAAAATAAATTTCTGATAAATTTCTTTTAGAAAAGAAGCATACAAATTAAAACGAGTTTTCGGTTATTAAGAAATTTATTTTTATTTCACACCGATATTTTAATTAAAAGGAAGAAAAATATAAGTATTTGAAATAACTGAATAATTTTGAGAAAAAATATGAGTATTTGAGATGGTAGAAAATGTTTTTTGGCGAATTGAAAACCAATGCGAATTGAGGTTAATACTTTTTCTGAGTGTGGAACTGGTTTAAATATTCTACCTATAATGAAAGGTTTTTGCTACTAAAGCACTAAGTCAACAATTTACCATTTTACCACTAACCCAAAGCGACCAGCACCGAGGGAAGGTGTTTTTTTGTTTTGTATTATCTAATCAAACACTCACCTTGTCGCCACGTTCCAAGGTCAACGTTGCGGGACTGCGATTGCCAGAGATTGTGTCGTGCTCCAGAGATCTCGTTTGATGCACCAACTGAATTTTGCCCTGCGAGATTTGTATGTAGTTGGGAGGCGGTGGCATTATATCATGCACATCGTCCTTGTCATCGTCATCGCAATCCTTTTCGTTTTGCCTGCAAAGAGATAAAAGTAGACCAACAGATTAATAAAAGCTGACAGCCTTCATTTTGGTTATTTCTTAACATTGCAGCAGCCGCCAAGTCTGTGGCGAAAACTTGCTCGACCAGTGTTACAGCGAGCAGCAATCCACACCACTCCGCAGCACCACTGAGTGGGTAGAGTGGAAATGGAGATCGTATCGCACACATTGCTGCATAGCTGAAATGTTGCCCAATCTGGCCCATAATCGGACCTCGCACCCCCAAGAAGTGTCAAAAATTATTGTGTTGGCCCAGGCAGCTGGCCGATAATCTGGAATCTCAAATGTTGCAACACACAAATCTCCAAGTGCCGCAATGAGCACATACACACAAACACGCTTTACACTTCACACCACACACAGTATTGCAATCAAAATCCGCTGCACACTGATTCGATATGCTAGAAATACGCAACGAAATTGAATGACAGCTGAATAAAAAAATACGTAATCATATTAGAGGATTTTTTGAGAAAATTCGGATAAAATTAGCATTCAAAGAAATGGAAATGAATTAAAAATAATATAAAAATATATTTAAAAAATCCGTTGTACACTGATTCGATTGGGTAGAAATAGGCAACGAAGCTAAATGAAAAAAATACCTAATCCAATTATGGGATTTTTTGAAGAGATTCTGATAAAATTATGTTTAATACCTATCTAAAGAAATGAAAAAAAAAAAATATAACTAAAATAAAATAAAAAAATAGTAACAATAAAATAACAAGTTGGAAAGGGTGTTGGACAATTATAAAATGAAGAATATTTTTTATACTACAAATGAAAATAATAATATATAATGGAAAATAAAGAGTTTTTTTGTATTGCCAATGTTAAAAGAATTTCCATTTAATAGCTGTGGCTCCACTGTGCTTAGCCCAATAAAATATATGCAAAGGTTTTGTGACATTTGCTATGCTATTATTGAATTGACCCAATATGGCTGGGAAGCATATCGATTATTGCACCTGTATTGCCGAGAAAGAAGAAGAAGGAGGAGCGACAAGGTGAGGATGGGAATCATTTTAGTCTTTAGTTTGCATGTCATATTGAATGTGAACGGTTAGCGTGCACACATGTCGACCATAACCCGATTGCTAACAACAAAAGCTACAACAACTACAACAACAATTTGCTCGTTATTTTTTTTCTTTCAAATTGAATTTGCGAGTTAAGTGCAAATAATTTGATAAAATTGGCACTTGGAGGCATTCGAGTGGGCAAACACCAAACAGCCAAGAGACACCAGCTTCAAACCTCAACGTTGTTGGCCAAAATGCCAGTCAGCTCATTCAGCCAAGCCAACGGACAATCCAGTTTGGTCAACACGCTCTCCTTCCTAACTAGAGTCAAATAAATGGACGTACAAAGCTGAAAAACAATCTTACAAGCTAATCGCACAAAATGTTTCGTTTCGTGTTTGATGTTGTCTCAGTGTTCCCCTCCCCTCTCCCTCTTCTCTTGCCTCTTTCCGCTCTTCTATTGCCTCTTCGCCGTCTAGAGTTGCAGTTGCAGTTTGAAGTTGACGTTGACACCAGCCAAGTGGGCAGTGGCCAAAACGTTGACTCTGAATATGTTACTCCAAGTCGGAGCTGGAGATAAATTTCATGCGTTTGTTTCTGCAGACATCTGTGGCAAGTTTTTGAGACCCTGTACTTAAAGTGTACAAAGGGTCATTGAGTTTGTCGACAAAAGCGGAGTTTTTCAGATAAAAAATAAATAAAAATAGAAAAAATCCCAATAATTTAATTTTCTTTTTTATAAATTAAATAATAAATAAAAGTAAAATACTGTGTTTTTTTAAAAATCACAGATCCTTATGGCAAGGTTTTCTTATTTAAAATTCGCATAGTGTTAATGTCATTAATATTATTTATCATGGTAGTATAATAAAAACTCGAAAGTTATTCTAAAATAGAAAATAAGGACTATTTTACAGAACACTTACAGGGTCTATCACAGTCGGGTTTTCCCAACTTGTAGCGTTTCCTTTACTATTTCACTTTGCTTTTCAATGCGGCCCACGTGCTTTTGGTAGAATTTCTATGCGCCTTTGATTTATGATCATCAAATAAAGCAATCAAAATCAATTTAACTGTTATCAAGCTCGCCAGAATGGCAACTGGTTGTGCGTATTAAGTTTTTTCTCTCTTCTCTTCTCTCCTTTCTTTTCCCGTGTGCTGTGTTGCATGCGTCGTGAGTCATGCCTCCATATTCGATTAGATGCAAACTTAATTAGCGAGGCATCGATGGCAAGTCAAAAGGCCAACTAATGACATTACGGAGCCTTAATTAACAACAACCAACGATACGTTGTGTGACATTCTCATTGTCTCCCATTCTCATTCTCTTTCTCCTTCTCATTGTCATGCCCCATTCATGGCTCTTTCCTCGCTCCCTTCAATCAATTGTGACAGTGAAATAGTGCATGCATCGTGCTGCAAGGTGCAAAGTGCAGACATTGCACTTTGGGAATCTAATTTAGCACCGAGAATGGAACGACGAGTGACTCATTCTCCCAAAGCGTCCCTTTTAAGGTGGACACCACAACACACCACGCCCAGTTTTAGTTTCAGTGGCAATCAGGCAGGCAACTTGCAACAGCCACAACATTTGCATGCCCCCCATCAAGTTCTGGCTTCCGTTGGCACAAAAGCCATAAAGAATGCAAATATGCATTAACTGCGTGCACAGCATAAGCTTCACTGAGCATACACGACTAGCATATACCCGTACTTGGTTAATAATTGGCAGATAAATATAATATTCGAGTATTAAAATGTGCATATGAATATAAAAAAAATGAATAAGAGGATAAGGATGTGAGCATTCTTTGAGTAAATAATAGTATTCGACTATTGTATACCCGTTATTAGTATTAGAGCTAATTTTAAAATTGATATTCTAATATTTTAATTAAATAATTAAACTGAAAGTTGATTTCACATATATTAATATTAATAGATTAATCGATTTTGGATTTGTGAATTAACTGCAATGCAAGTATAGCACAAATGGGAGTACCTGACTTGTATATACGCTTACTTAGTTGAAATTTGTTTTTAACCCATTAATGGCTGCCCATAGATCGGCTGGTACGATTTTGACGAAATTTGGAAATGTGTGCCTAGAAGATCATAGAAGTTGAAAGAAACAAAAAAAAAATTTTTATCTTCAATATTAATTTTTTCGAATTCCATACATTTTTCAGCCATTTTCGATAACATTTTGTATGCAGAAAAACAGCTAGATATTCACCTGTAAAAAACTACAAGTATAACAAGGATAACTAAACTGTTCAAATTGTATACTTATATTTTTATTATTTCTCTTTACTATGAAATAAATTTTGCCTCGATATCTCTCACATGCTCCGAGCTAGAATTTTTAAAGTGTCAATACTTTTTTGGGTATTTAAATACCCATTAGCCGTTAATGGGTTAAAAGTCTGAAATTTCATAGATAAATATTATGTAAATTTCAGTATGGAAATTAACTATGATTCCAGTATTTATGTATGCGTTAGGGTAAATACCCGACTATTATATACCTGTACTTAGTTAAGAGTTGCCACATAAAAATATATATTTACATTTCCCTCTGATAACGCGGACAACGTAAATGTTGCACAGTCGTCAAGCGAGAACAAACAATTCAGCTGCGGAAGGAGAGAGAGATAAAGAGAGGAAGAGTCAGAGAGTCAGAGAAGAAGCAGTTCTTCCGATTGTCTGTCCGTCCGTCCATTTTGGTCATTCGGTTAATCCGGCACTCTTTGTGCCGCATTCGTTTACTGATTATGCGTTTTATGTGACGACCATAAATTTCCGCTGTCGTTTCGCCAACTCGGCCCCCCTTGCTGGACAGGCGGACAGTCGTTCTCAGTGCTTATCAATGGACATTGCAGTTGGCACATAAAAATAAATATTGCACGAAAGAGAAAAATATAAGTAGAAGCTGGCTTGCATTTAATGGCAATTTCTTTTTTATTTATCCCACTAGCAGCAAATAAGCCACAACAGAAGTCCCCAAAAAGCAGTTCCCATTCCAATTCCTGACCCGACCCTTAAGCGCAATTTATGGAAAGTAATTATGTTGTGTGTGGAACTTTTTGGCTCTTGCACTGTAATTGAGGGTTAAGATAAGCACTGAATGTGCTCTATAATTAAAGCCTCTTCTTTTTTATTCCTTGGTTAAGTATATCGAATGAAAAGATAAATAAATACTAAGAGGTTTTCAAGTGTGTCAATCAACTGTTGAAATGATGGTCAACAACTTTAAAAGAAAGCTTGAATCAACTAAATTCTTTACTAATTGCCCAAATTTGCATTTACAACGCAAAATTGTAGCTAAAAATTAATTAAAAGCAAGCACTTGAATGTTATTTAAACTTAATTTGAGCTAAGCACCATCACACACACACACATACACACTGTCATATACATAATTACTGGCTATTATGGGGCGTTTACACCTACTGTTCCAATACAAAATGCGAAATTTGCATAAAACGCGTTGAATTAATTCGACTGACACGAAAATCCCAAAAACGACCAAGTACATCGGACAACCGTTTTGTGCGAGTGTGTGTGTGTATCCACAGTGACTGCCAGATAATTTGAACCACAGTATTTTAAGGTATACTTTGATTTTATTGCTTAATTTAATGCTAGTTAAATGAATAAAAATATCAAAGGGTATGACGTAAAATATTTAAATTACTATTGCCAATTAAAAGTGTACCACATAAATTTGAAATTTATACGAGTAGTAGGGTCAAAAAAGCTGGAGGCCACTGTACATGTGTGTGCTTAAGTTTTAAAACGCTGACAATGCGGTCGACAGTGCAAATAATTTACAGTTCTGCAATAATTTTCAACTGCAATTCACAATTTACAATTCGAAAGCTGCCACCGCCCCCGCTCGTCGTATTGAATCTCGAAGCTGGAAACTGAAAACTGACAAAAAACGCCCAACTGTCCAACTGTCAAGTCTAGTATGCAGCTCTCTGTTTACTTTGCTTGTGGTTCTGTCTAGTGGTTGCTTGTGGTTAAGATTGTGGGTGCCCAAGCTGCTTTTATTGGGGCGTGGGCGCCGCCCAATGGCCACTGACCACACGCAAATGCAGATGGAGACAGAGACTGAGACTTCGACTCCATTTCAGAGTCTCTCGAAAAGAGATTTAAGGCCGGCATCCTCGGGGCTAAAAGTTTTCCAAGAAAATGCAGCCAGACTTAAAAAACGGCTACTGTCTGCTGCGAGAGGAATTTGGATTTGTAAATTGCATAATTTATGCGACTAAAGATCGATTAACGGTGGCAGCAGCGTATTGGCCTTTTATGGTAATTGATAAAAGCGCAACGAACAATGGCCCAAAAACACACGAGCTCGCAAACACAAACACTAAGTCAAGTAATTGTTTGGACAAGGTAATGTTAACAATTTGTTTCCTATTAAAAACACATTTTTTTAATATATTTATTTTTCAATTTGTTCAATTGGCTCTAAAGTGTAATAAAATGAAAATCAACTAAGAAAACTATTTAAAATAAAATACATAAAGAGTAGGCAATGAAGAAAACTTACATGTGTATTTCTTTTTATATTTTTAAAAAAATTAAATCCAATGGAATCAAGTTTTTTTTAGCTTGTTTTTAATTAAACTTGATATTATTGTCTGTTTATTTTTTGCAAGGTGTGTTTTTAGTTGTTTTTCATTGATTTTTTTGTTTGTCAAAACAATTAATTGACCAACTGTAGATGTAAGCGTATTTAGTATGAAGTGTATGCAAATCTGAGGCAATTGTTAATTTATTCATGAGCTGCAACTGAAACTGAAACGGGCTAAGCTTCCGTTATGCTCGTAAATCCCTCGTGTTGCACGCTTCGCTGCACATTCTAAAGGGCCGCCAATTCAGTTCAGTTCAGTTTCAGTTGTAGCCCATTTTGCAGAAATGAAACAAAATCCAAATACACTCACATACTCATGGCGAGTACTCATCCATGCAGCAGCATAACCCAAATAGGCGTGTCCAAAAGTCTGTTTACAATTCAAATGGGCTCTTCTTCTTCCCCATCTCTCTACTCTCTCTCTCTCTTTCTTCGTGTGCATTGCCAGAGTGCAAAAAGTGTGAAGCAAAGTCAAACAAGCGAACCAAGTGGCAAACAGCGTGTCAGCCAAAAAGGATGCAGTTAGCTTAGAAGATGCAACAAGGCACCCCCTCCCCCATTATTGTTTGTACTGTGGCACAGTGGGAGAAATTGCTAATTTAGTGAAGATTGTTTCAAATTTTAATATTGCCAATTTTCAAGATTACAATAATTCCACAAGTTGAGTAATTTTTATTAGTTAAAATTTATCGTTTCAAATTTATTATTTTATTTTCTTAAGTTAAAAAACTAAACAAAATTAAAACTTTTTAACTTACTATGGTAATTTTCTTATCTATGCGGCAACTCTTAAAAAAAAAATTGTATTAAATATAGGGTATTTTATAATGAATTTAGGTGAAAGAATTTTTTGCGGGTCACTTCTATTTTTTTTTTAAATTCAATTTTGAAATTTTATTGTAAATCATGTAAAACACAAATAGAACATCAAAAAAGTGAAATTTTTATCAAAATTTATAAAAAAAAAAACAAAAATAAAAAAATAGAAGAGACCCGAAAAAATGCTTTCACCTGAAATCATTATAAAATACCCTCTATTTAACACAATTTTTTTTTATTTAAGAGTTGCCGCATAGATAAGAAAATTACCCTTACTTTTTAGTAGTTTAATTCCAACAAACTATCGTCTTCTTGCTCTTCAAGTTAATAAACTTGTTGCGTTAAATGAGCAAAATCGCCCACTGTGTGTGGGTGTGATTAATGTAATGAGAAATTTGAGTTGTTGTTCTTGCCATTTGGCGGTGCACAGTGCATGCATCTCATTTCAACGCTCCTTGTAGTCGCTAACAATGTGTTGCGTCTCACTTCAACACTCCTTTTAGTCGCTGACAACGTGTTGACTGTTGACAATCTTGTCGAACACACACACACACACACTCACGTGCACACACATACATACATACTTATTGAAGTGTGTATCAATGACCCAAATCTGCGTTTTTTTTGGGCATCTCTTTGGGCGCCCTTCCGCTTGCGAGCATTAACTGATTTTAAGCCCACACTTGAAATTTGCATAATTTGACGACATGACACGAGAAAAAAAAGATCTGTGTAAGATTTATTATATGAAAAAGCACACACGTAGTATACGGGTAAAAAACTGATCCGATAACCATCATATAATTGTGCTGCGGTTTGTGGCGATTGACTCAAAACAGGAAATCATCTACATACAATTTTACAGCGACATAATTGAGTGAGACGTCGACTGATCGTAATGAGATCTCTGCAGTCGCGGCGCAACAATTGTAATTGTGGCGAAAAAAAAATAAAAAGAAACCACAAGCAAGAAAAGTTATGAAAACTTGAAGTTGGCTGCGCTTCGCTTTGATTGTTGCGCTGGCAGGACATGTTATCGACATCGATAAATCAAAGCGTTTGATTATTTGAACTTAAATGGGGTGGCAAACTGTCTGGCAACTTGATCCAATCAATTGACATTTAAATAGGGCGCCAAAGTCAAATGGCACGATTGCTGTTCACATATTGTAAATATTTATGCAAATATAAACAACGCCATGCAAATACCACTACAAAGAGAAGTAGGAAACAGGGAATGGGAATGGGATTGGGAATGCCTATGCAAATGCAACGAACTAAACCGCAGAGAGAAACAGAAACAGAAACTATTGCCAACATGTCACGCTTTGTGTTTGCGAGTTGCGATTCCGGGAATCGAGCGAAGCAATCACTAAACGGAAGTCAAGTGGACACTTTGTGTTTACCTGGTCAAACACTTCAAAAGTCAACTGATTGACGTTCCAAGCCAAGTCTTAACCCCTCAACCACCCTTCCACCTTCGGGTTCTCTTTGCTAAACAAGTGTGGAGAGTATTTCTACACAGAAAGAAAAAATACACATTCAAGTTAAGTTGAGCGATTTTATCAGTTATAAATTTTATTCAACTTCGTAAAATATATGATAAATTTGAAATTTGATTAAATTGTATATAAATTTCAAATATATAGTTGGAAATTAAAGCACCAACAAATTTCGAATAATTTTTATTTGAAGGAAAAATCAAGTTTAAAATGTGGATTTTTAAGTACAAAAAACTTGCATTTTCTCGCTCGGTGTATGTAAATACGAGTTTGAATCTTTAGCTTGTGCGCATTTCTGAACATAAAGGAAGCCGTCAAGGTGCAGCCATCAGTTTAGAAAGTTATTTGCATGCCACATTGCGCCGTCGAGACTTGAATGCTGATTTCAGCATTGGCAAACATTATCATTAACCAGTTATCAGCTATCCGCTATCAGTTGCCTTCAAGGACAATGGCATGCTAATTATTTGGGGACTGGGACTGCAAATGTATTTTTATACTTTTTTGTGGCCAACACAACTTGGCCAGCACCCTAATGACCTATAAACACAAGCTCAATATGCCATTTCCGCCATTCATGAGATAGATAAACGCACAACTCTCCCCATTGTCGCCATTGTCTGTTTTCTGTCGTCCACCTGCGACACACAGTCATAAACAAATATATACACACGTATATCTACATATGTATACGTTTTATTTATCAAACAAGCAAACAAACGCAGCAACAATAGTTGGATTTGGCTCCGAGCGGTTGTAAAACGCGTCGACGCCTCAAATTTGTGGTATTCTCGGGTCTCTCAGTGGGTCGATGTGGGAAACTGGGCGTGTTTGGGCCATAAAGCCATGTTGCCAACTCTGAACAGGCAAAAGTAGCTGTTTTTAGCGGAAAAATATTAAGCAAATACCCTAACTTTAAAACGAATTTATTTTCTATTTTTATTAATTATTTGTAGCATAAACAATATTTTATATTAATTTATTTGTGGTATAAAATATGTCAATAATTATTAAGTTTGTTGAAATTAAAAGTCTGCAAATGAATTTCAAAAATACACATATGTATTTCGAACATAAATTCATCATGGTTTCTAAATATTATCTTTTAAAAATTCAAAATTCCTGCTGCCCAATTTTATCTTATTTTATTCCACAAATGAACTTTTAGAAAAAGCCAGATTTTACGCCAAAAAAAAGAGCTGTTCCGCCAACACTGGTGTATGGTCACCCTTTCTCACATCTATTCGGAACAAAGTTTGCGTTTAAAGCGAACGTTAAGGGCAAACTTTTAATTAGAAAACAAGTACGAACTGCTGCAAAAAAATGGAAAAAAATCTATATACAAAATTATATACTAAATACATACATAAATACATATGTATAAGAAAGTATAAATATGTATAAGAGATGAAACACGCGTTCATTGGCATTTAAAAAAATAAAAAAAAGCGCACTTCGCATGTTTGACTTCAATAAACACAACAAAACTGAGCAGCTCTTTGGGTAGGTTAGGGTCATTCCACGCATCAAAGATAAATATTTATGATTGAAGCTTGCGGTTGGCTGCAAACTAAAAAAAGAGCGTAACAAAACCCGCCTAATTTGGCGTATTCCGGCTCAGACAGCGATAATAAATCGCTTGGCTGACATTTCCCCGATGCTCGTGATTATATTCATGTGTCAGCTGCTCATTAAAAAGGTATTCATCATTATACAGTGGCGGACGAAATGATAGAAACGAGTGTCATTTGGACATTTCAAGCAAAGCACTTAATAATATAATAAAAAGCTGCGCATGAATATGGAATTCCGTTGTTTTGTCAAATTTGGAAACATTGCTAAGTGGATAAAATTTTGAAACTAAAAAGTATTAACTTTTTGCGTATCGATTTTAGAAATACAAATTTTCTCGTTTCTATTATTTTTACCATCATCGTGTGTCGTGTGCAATTGTCACACCCAAATTGAATCTGTATCGTTGTCCGTTGTATCTGCATCTGTGGAATTGAAGCTGTTGCCTTAGCTGTAGATGCATCTCACTGTGCAGTGTGTTTGCTGTCAAAGTGCTGAGAAGACAGACGCCTGTTTGACGCTTTCATTGTCCTCATTGTGAATACACTTCTTTGCGGCACTTTAATTATTTCAAGAGAGCAGCTTCAAATAATTAAGATTGCCAGGATATTAGGAATTAAAACAAATAGAAAAAAAAAAATTAATAATAAATATGATAAAAAAAAGATTAAACGTGCACAAAAAGAAAACTTACTTTACGTGTTTTTTAAAATATTGCAGCTTAAATTGTTATTGAAATATTCTAAATCTAGCATTAAATAAGATAAACTGGCAACACAAAAACTAACAGATAAGAATTTAAATATGATAACGATTATAATCAGCTATAAATTAGATAAAGTTTACCAGCACTGCAAGTGTCGTTAAATGAATTAAAGAAAATAAATTACAATATCTATTGGGTAACAATTTTGAGAAATATAAATAATATTAGTCATATTTGCTTTGAAAAACTAATTTCTTGAGTTTATTTTTTTTTTGTAAATGAAATTTGTAAATTATTTGAATTTGAATGTTTTTAAACTGTAGTGCATTTCATATTCGGTTTGATGTATTCAACCTTAAGTTGTAGTTTCGTTTTCTTTTTTGAGAAATTGTTCAATAATTTTCTTTTGATTTGGCCTGTCTGTCTGTCTGTGTGTCTGTCTGTTTGTTGTGTCTCCCCTTTTGTGTGCAACGTTATGCGATATGTGCGCCACTTTGGCATATGATGGAATTGACACTTCAGTTGCAGTGACAGACGATGCGCGGGATACAGATACAGATACATTCACAGATACAGATACAAATACAAATACATACACAGCTAGAGATGTGAGATAGTGCACAGACGACGCACTTGAAATGCATAAAATGGCATTTCTTTTATGCGTCGAAGCGAAAGGCGAGAGGGAGAGGGCAATATAAAGCTGAGGGTTGAGGAGAATACTTTTGTGGGTGGATGTTGTGTTGGGTGTGTGTTGCTTAAGTGAAGTTGAAAATGTGTTGTTAGCTCTAATGGCGCATTTATGACAGGCAGACAGAAAGACAGACAGACAAACGAACGATGAATAGAGAATAGAAGAGGGTGTCGAATAAGAAACTCAGAAATAAGTAAGAAGAAGCAGTTCCCGACTCATTGTGCTGTATGATGGAGTGTGTGCTCTATCTACATATCTATCTGTCTATCGATCAAGTGCCAGGGCTGGCACACGCCTTATAGAGAGACGAACGAACAAAGTATTTGTATGCAATTACTTTCAACTAAAGACAGACTCAAATGCGACACCATACTCGTATTGGCAATGAAAACATGGAATTAGCTTTCAACACAACTTACTCGAGTAAAAATACTACATTTAATTTAAAATAATAAATAAGCTTTGCAATTAAAATAAATTAGTATCATTTATCAATTATAGGTAATCAAAAATATTTATTAAATTAAATTTAGAATAAATTTCAGAATCAAGCAACTCAGTGAGAAAACTACATTTAATTTAAATCAGTACATTATTTCAATAATGAAAATAATAAGCTTGGTAAAATTATAATTTTAAAAAAATTAAATAACAATAAATTTCAGATTTAGATCAAAATATATTAAAATTTTTGTAAATTCTAATTTATCCCATATGTGTTGCCAGAATTGTCAATTTATATCTAATAATGTTAACATTATTAGTTCTACATAAAGTTGAGAACGGAATCATGCCATAAATAGTAATATCACATCTTTTAACTGCTCTATTTCTATTTGGTTTTGTTCTACTCCACAAAACGTTATCACATGCTCCAAATATTGGCTTCGGTCTCCTACATAATTCACACCCACTCAAAAAGCTGAAAGCCTTGTATAGATGACAAAAGAGACTGTGGAAAGAGAGGGAGAAAGGGCAGTTTTGTTAGTTGCCGCTGTTTACAAGTCATGATGTGCTAATTATTACAGAAAAGTGCAGGCAAATGCCTTTTAGCACTTAACGTTGACTGTCCCCAGGGGAACTTAACTCAACTCAGCTTAACAAATGCCCCCGAAACACAACAACAACAACAAGAACAACAACAACACACTCTGAGGCCAGGTGCTAAAAAAACACCTGTGCAAATAGAAACCGAAACTCATAAGCAAATGCTGAACCCGAAAGCAAACTTGAGTCGAGGCCTAACAGTTTGTAGGTGGCATTCTCATCTGCATAGTGTGGCAAGTTGTGTGTTGCACGTACACTCAGAGAAAATACCTAAGTACAATTTATTTGAAAGAAATGATTTATTATTAAAATTAAATATCTTGGAGTTTTATATTTAATTGGAAATCTATTTAAATGAATTAAATTCAAATTTAACATATAATAATTTATTAAATTAAATGAAAATTTAAATTTTAAAATTTTAGTCAATTTTTCTTTGTGATGCACAATGTTGTACCACGTATGTATTCGGCATGTTGTGGCTTAAGATCTTAAAGGCCCACACACACAAATTTCGTTGGAATTAAACGCTTAGAAAACGCCTGCGATGTGATGCTTTTTTCCATTCCATTCCCTTCCCTCACTTTACTTCATTCCAGTGCTCGGATGGGGCACGGCACGAAAAATGTGGCAATCAAGCGCGACTAAAGTTAAAAATAATTACACGAAAGACATAACACACTTTATTAAACATAAAACATTTTATGTGGGCACACAAAACATTAAACTCCCCAATCTTAAACTGCAGTTCAACGAAGTCTGCCCACAATTTTCGAGTTCCCAAGCACAATTAAGTCCGTGAACTTCCCGTAACTCAGAACAACAGTTAAAATATGATGAATTCTCACGCATCTCAAGAAACTAGTGTTTAGTAAGATCATTTAAGAAGACGGGAAACTGGGATAAAATGAAGCTCAAGTCAGTTACAATTGTTGCATCCATAAGATATAATTATATGCACTCAAGTATCTTAGGAACATGCATTTGTTGTAGGTCTAATTATGATTGATACGGGAAGAAGCGTTGTGCTTTGTCAACTAGAGTAACCGACTAAGATATACCCTATTAATATTCAATTTTAAATTGTAAATCTTTATTTGAATTCCGCATAAGCAAATTTCTGCAATAACTAAATTTGCACGAATTTGCAGCTCGCGCTGACGGCGACTTTTTTATTTATTTCTTGCACTTTTGGTGGATTTTCAGCTTTAAGTGATTAGCTTTAGTTGGTATGCTGCAAGTACTGTTACGAGCACTTCCTGTTGCCACTGTTACCCTACTTAGATACCCTACGGTTACGGATATGAGAAGAACAACAACAACAAAGAGTGTGTCAGTTTGGCGCCATTGTTGTTTGTTTTGCTTTGGATTTTGCTTTAGTCGAGCCCCAACGGCGTTTTACCATTTTGTGCTCATTTCGCCTTGGTCTCATTGTTCTTAGCTCGTTGTGGACTTATCAAATGTATCTTCTGTTCTGTATATTTTTCGTTTTTGTTCTTTTTTAACTGACAACTTCTGACTTACATACGAGCTGCGAGTTGCCTTATGGGTTAAAAGGAAATGTGATGCAACCAAAAGTGTGAGGCGGTGGGAAAAACTACTACTGCTCGCATTTACAGTTACATGACACTCAGTGTACTACTTAAGCGTATGTAATAGGCGTGTCTCTGTATCTGTATCTGGGCACTTGTTACAGTAGCTGTAGCTGTTGATAGCCTCGCGCTAATTTCGAGCTTAGATTACAATACCCTTAGGAAACTGAGCCCGCTGGCTGCAATTACCGGATATGCGCAGTTGTTGATGACGTTAACTTATCGAGTATTTCACAAATTACAATTACGATATATTTACGGTTTACTTTTTTAGTTTAAGTGTTTCGTAAACGGAATGTTAAGCATGCGATAAGACTAATTTATACCTAAAACCAGGGATTAAAACAGAAACGAATATCGGTTTCAGTTACGGTCTCGATTATGTTTGCATTTAGGTTTTCGGTTATCGGTTACGCACAATCTTTGAATAAAGGTTTCGTAACGGTGAACCGGTTTTGGTAGGTTTCGGTTTTGGAATGCCGGTATGGTTTCGGTTCACAAAAAAAAATGTATTTGCTAAAATATTATTATTTTAATAATATAAAAATAATATTTAAAAAGACATAACTTTCTTTATGTTTTATTCTCAAATTTATTTCACATATTTTTTAGTTTAATGTAGTTTAGTTACATTTTAACAATTTTAATTTTAAATGAAAAAGAATTTTTTTTTTCGATTACGGTTTCAGTTACGGTTTTAAATTTCAATCGGTTATTACCGGTTTAAGGTTACGGTTTCGGTTAGGGTTTTAATCCCTGCCTAAAACGATTCTGTAGTAAATGATGAACTTTTGAGCAGTAAAACAGCCAGAAATGTGAAATTTTTAATGATCATTAACTTGCCCACACGTTTTCATACAATTAGAGGCCTATTTATTCTCTGGTCGAAATGCTTTCCAAGTCATTCATCTTTCGTGCTTCACGAGTTTCCCACGAATGGCACTCGACAGTTGGATAGGCATAATTACGAATATTATTTGGCAGATGATGTTTCGATGGCGCGGAGTTAATGTCGGCTCTCGAAAGAGACTAGAGATTATTTGAAGCTTTTTCTATTTTTGTTGCTGCGGGCTAAAACACGCGTCAATTTTCAGGTATAATTCAATTTATGTTTATGAACAAACAAAACAAAAAAAAAACCGGTTCGTGCGGTCAACTATCGGCTAATAATAAAGATTTTAAACTAATTGGCTCATTTAGCAATTCAGAAATCACAATAATAATAAAGAAAACTAAAAAATCATTACGAGCAGACTTTGCAATTATGATGATGACGATGGCGATGAATGATGATCGCTGTCGAAACGTGCAACATTTTAGCATTTTAACAAATCAGCAAATTCATGAGCTCCAATGTCAAATGATGCTGACTGGCATTACTAAAACTATTAAACTGAGACGAAGGTGTCTCCACATTTTTCAACTTTGCAAATGAGCTGATTCTACCCAGTTTCAACCTCAGTCTCAGTTTCCAACTCAGTTCACAGTTCTCAGCTCAAGCTGTGCTACAAAATTAATTAGATAAATAGAAATAGAAGCAGCTCGGAGAAGCAGCAGCATTCATTTCTATTCTTTTTTTTTTTTGGGGAACATTGTCCGCAATTTGGGGCATTTTGCAAATTGAAAAGCGCCCAGCAGGTTGTCTCCCCTCCGTACCTTATCGCGAGGGTCATTAACGACGGAATTGGGCCATGAAAACGAAGGGACAACATTGATAAAAACAGGAAATAAGGTCAACGTTCAAATTGTTATCGAAGCAGAGATACTCTTAGCTTGTTTTTACTGCGAAAGTGAAGAGGAAAGTGATTAAGTATTTTTGTAAGCTAAAATTTAAGGAGAGACATTCCATTTTATAGAAGGAAAAATAAGAAACTAGAAAAAAAGTATCAAACATAAAAATAAATATCAAATTTGCAGAATCAATTTAGAGGTCAAAATATTATCAGGTCAAAATATTATTTTAAGCCGCACAAAAACCGATAAGTTTTGTCTAAAATCTGTTAATAATCTGTGATAATTTTTTAACAAATAATGAAAAGTCTCAATATCGTTTTTTAAATTTTTTTTTTTTACAATTTATGACAAAAAATATTTGAATAGAAGTAATAATTTAAGTTTGTAAATTTTTAAAATGTAAGTTTTGTAAGTGAGAATTATTTAGATGCAGAACGTTTAAGGGGTCAAAACATGAACAACATAACATCCCGAATGAAGATTGGTTGAGTTTTGCTAAAGCTATGAGAGAAATTACAAAAGCAATTTCAATGGTTTAAAAAATTAAAGATTTGCGACAAAATTGAGCCTGAGAAAGAGTATCGAAAGAGGAATATCATTGACAACAACAAAACGTGGCAACGGATCAAATGGTTGACAAAAGACTGAAAAGCGTAATCTTATTTCTAAGACATTGGGTTTTTGAGGAGGGAATGAAGGAAAGACTTTACTCACTTGCGTGCCAGTCGTTTTCTGATGCCCGCGAACATTTTGGCTGCTCCTCGATTTCTTCCTTATTCCTTATTCGTTAGTCCTTAATTTTTGTATCTGTATCTGCTGCTTACTGCGTTTCTTTCCTTTTTGTTTTCCTTATTTTGTGTTTTGCTCCACTTTTTTTGGGGGGTTTTCTTTAAATCGTCTTGTTGTAAATTAAATTGCTGATTTCCGGCTGGACACACACACGTACACACGCACACGCACACTCACGAAAAAAGGGCAAATAACAACAGCAAGAAAAACACTTTAAATTAATTAAAAAACGCGCGCGCGATTAAAACAGCAGGCGAAAAAACGCGCACGAAACGCGCACGCAATTGTCGCAGACTTGTTGTTGTCGTTTCTGTTGTTTCTGCTGTTTCTGCTGTTTGTTGTTGTTTCTTGGTATTGGTAATTTGTTGGTACAATTGTTATTGCTATTGTTGCTGGCATTGGCAGCTTTTGAACGCCTCATTGCATTGGCATTGGCCCAAGACAAAGCAGCCAAGAAAAGAAAACGCAGCAACTGAAATCAATTAACCAAAGTAGCTGCAACAACAACCAACCGACAACCAACAATTATAACGGTTGCTAGTTGTTTATCGAGTTTATTTATTTATTTTCTTGCTTTTCCTAAAACCGTGCAATCACGAGATTATTTTTATATGTTTAGCCATTGAGAAATTTGTATTCAATTTGACGAATTCAATAATTTGCCTCCACTTTACAATTCTCCATTTCTCAGCTGGCTTTTTCTCCTCATTTCCCCTTTCTTTCTTCTCTCAGCATTCATATATCTCACACGAAATGTCTGAAGATACATTCACTTGCCCCATTGACAATTTGTCTTGTTGTCGTCGTTGTTGTTGTTTGTGTTTGTTGTTGACACTGAAATGAGGCAAAGAGAAATTCACACATTATTTACAAATTTTATTTTGTGTGCATTTTATTGTAAAAGGGCGTCTAAACACATAATATGCTGCTTGTATAATAAATAACATTCAATACTCTCTAAAAGAGAGTGCTTATACAAATACACCAGACACATGCAGCATCTTGGATCTATTTAAAATATACTCTTTCTAAATAATCCCAGACTATTTAACTTTTATATTATATTCGACTAATTCCTGATATTTTTATACATTTCTTAAATTTAAAAAATTAAAAAAAATTGTATTAATAATTTATATTTAAGAAGCATTTTTGTTATTTTTGTATAATATTTGTTAGCTTCATTTAAAAATATATTTTGTTCAAATAAAGTAAACACGAAATTTAAAATTGTTTAATAATCCCAGACTTTCTGTAAAATGTTAAGCTGAACATTAAAATTTTATATGTTCAAATATTTTTAAATATTTTATTAAAGCTTTTGTTAATTTGGAATATTTTCTTAAACATAAAATATATTTTTTTTTTTATGAATTTTAGAATTTTACTTGATGTCATTTTAGATAATTGGATTATTATGCATGTGTCAGAGTATCAAGTTGTCGGCTTTAATGATACTAAGTAGCTTTTCTTTAGTTCTTACGTGTCATGCAGTAAATAAGCGATTTATTTAATTGACGTGTCGAGTGACAAATTAAAATGTGTCGACAATTCGCTGCAAGCTTGTGGCAAGTGCCTGAAAAATGCAGCAAGATTTATGAGTTTAAAACTCGATGTAAGTAAAGCAGGCGAATACAGTGATGGCAAAACTAATAGAAGCAAGAGTCAACAATTTTGAAAAATTGCTTAAAAGGCATTGAGTAAAAGTTATGAACTAAAATTTTTTATTTCAAAGCACTTAAAAAAACAAACCAAAATATCGTTTCTATTATTTTTTCATCAGTATATTTGCTTGTGGCATTTCAATGGCAAAGAATCTGAATCGAAGAAAGGTGCGCAAAGAGTGAGGATGCCACATGCCACATGTAACTTGCAACTTGCCACATGCCACAGCGGAATTGGGAAACTCTACAAAAGCGCCCTCCAAAAAAATACATCAATCAAAGCGCGTGTAATTAGAGACGAAAGTAACCAAAAAAAAGGGGCGCAGCACACAGACACAGATACAAATACAGACACAGATACAGATACAAATACAGCACAAACTATAGATACAAATACAAATACAGCTGCAGTTGTAATTATGCACGGAGCGCCCTAATGACGCATTTCGTTAGCTGAAATGGGCCAAAGGGCATGCACTTGGCTCAGATACAGCAAGAGCAACAGATACGGATACAAACACAACAACGGCAACAGCAACAGCTACAAATACCCATTGAAAGATACAGATACAAAAGCGGCATGCCAAGCATGACAGAGAACATGTTTTTTAACATGAGAAAATCCGTTTTGGATTCAGAATCCAATTCCGAGTTCGAGTTGGAGTTCGAGTCGGTGCAACCAGCGTGAACAAGAAGAAGAGGAGGAAGAAGCAGCAGCAACAAACGCACAAAACTCACGCACACGTTGTTGCAACATTTTGTATCTGTTGCTGCTGCGTGTTGCTGTTGATGTTATTGCTGTTGTTGTATCTAGAATTGTAGATTGCAACACGTACAATTCGTGCATACAAAAAGCTGTCGCTGGCAATATTGACGAGCCGTACACTGAACAAAAAATTCAAGTACTTTGCATTGCTACTCAAGGCAGTTAGGTAAGAACTAATTGAGAATTTTAAGCAAGCAAACACAAAACGAACGACACAATTTCTATTTATATAAAACTATTTGTCCTCAGAGGCTGACTGGATCGCAAACGGTAAGAGCTAGAAGGCTGAAGTTTCTACACTGCAATCTTAGCAACTTAATATAAATTCAGGGTCACAGTTTGCACTGTGAAGGATCGGTAAAGATTGGAGATATTCCGAAAAATAATGTCTATAAAAATATGGAACGAAAGCTTTCGTAAGTAATAAAAAAGGTGACTGATTAATACAACTATTTTTCTGCTTTTTTTTGTACTAGATACCCTACAAAAAGAGTTGTTGTACTAGGATAAAAAATAAGAATGATCAATTCGTGCGTTATTGGTATTTATGAATTGAAAAAACGCACATATTTATGTCAAATTCACTGCTACTTCATTTCTATACAACCCTTTTCTCTCCGTGTAGGTTCCCTCTTTGCCTGGTGCTGCATTTACCCCGTTGTTTTACCATCGTGTTATGGTTCATGTTCCGCATTTGGTGGTGCCGCTATTTTAGGTCGTTTCTCCCGCTTTTCCAACGGAAACCTGCAACATACGATATGCATCGGTGCGCGTGCAATTACCACCGCAAAATAACACAACAACAACAACACAGCATAGAAATGTGAGAGGAGCTGAGCAGGAAGAACACAGATGCGGGAGCGGGAGTGAAAAGGAAAAGGGCATAAGAAAGAGAGAGAGAGAGGGCAACTGCACTGAATATGACAAAGTGAAACTCAAGTGGCAGGGCCAAAAATACATAGTGGCATATTATGAAAGTGAACTGAAAAAATAATGTATTAAGTACAATAAGTTAGGCCAAGCGAAAGAAACAAATGTTCTCTTGACGTAAATTCTCGACAAGTTTTCTTTTTATTTTATTTTATTTTATTTTATTTTTTTGGTACTTTAAGTGGCAGAGCTGCAACTGAAGCTGCGACATGAAGCATGCCCCATTTTGACGCCCACCCAGCGGACAATTGAATAGGAAAATAACAAAAAAGCTTCAACGGCGTCAATTGTGCAACTTTGCAACGTCCAAGATTAGAGCACAATTCACTTAATGGAATTCGCAACTGGATTTGGATTTGGATTTGTTGTTGATGATACGCTCATGAATTTATGACAGACAGACAAACTTAACTTCAACCCACACAATAGAGCAGAGCACAATGGAAGCGAGAATTGCCAAGAATTTGCACTACTCTGATTACTTAACACCCAGCCGTCCATTGTATCTGATTCTAGAGAAAAACACTTTAATCTATTTTGGAAAGTGCAGTTTCTTTTGCCAAGAAATTGTAGAGAATTTAAACAAGTTTAATTTATTTAACTAGGAATTCATAGTGAAGAAAGGGGAAGTTTATTTGACACACATTCATATATTATATCAAATCTTATTCTTTAGAAAATTCAAAGCACAAACTGAAGTTAATTATGCAAATAAATTGTAAAAGTTTCAACAAATCCATCAAATTTGTTTGTAGAAAATAATTTTTTAATTTACTTTTGAATTTGCAGTTCTTTTTGTTAAGAAATTGTAGAAAACTAAAATAAATGTAGAATCTTCTGTTTTATATCGAATTCAGAAAATCTTAAATACTTTTTATTAATAATTAAATATTTCATCTACACTTTTCTAAGCATTCCAATTTGAATGGAGCTAATATAGAGTCTTATTCTAAGTCCATAAGCTGTTCTTTTATTTACGCTAATTACTTAGACAAACTGCGGGCCAAAACAGAGCTCTTAAAGTTGGCATCACATCCACATCAATCCAAATTTTATGGCTGGCAATCCGATTACGGATTTCAATGTTAATCCAAATGGCCAAAAGCACTTGGCTGCCGGATTTCTGCTCTGACTCTGCTCTGTTTAGTGGCTCGTTATCCGACAAATCTTCATGGATAGACAGATTGGGGATTGTTTAAGTTTCAGTTTCAGTTACTTTTTTTTGCCTTGGCATAGTTTGTTTTTTTTTGTTGTGCCTGACGCGTTTTATCGGCAACTGGAGAAAACCATTTACTTCAAGATAAGAGGCGACTGATTTATAACAATGCGAGTAACGCTCTCAATTTCAGTTCATGTGGCGTGTTGCAAGCTCAATTCACATTTGACAGTCTGCAAATTTGCCTTTTGGGTAAACAACAATCAGGAGCAGGATTAGGGACAAACAATTAAACTGTCTAGGGGGGCAATAAATTCCAATCCATATCCAGAGGCTGGAAACACCTTGCCACTTGCCACTTGCCACACACCTGTCGTTCTATCGAGTGGATTGAAACTTGACATCATAAAGTTGAAATTGAGTTTTGAGTTTAGACTTTTAACACGCCATTTTATTGGCTGCAAAAGTTTCCTTGTTAGTTTCAGCCTGAATGGCAATTTGATTGCAGTTGCAGTTGAAAAAGTTTTTCCCTTTTTTTCCCCATATGAAAATATGAAAGTTGAACACTCGATTAAGAGCTAAAAACACAACCCAAGTTTTGAGGTGTGCCCAGTTCTCTAATTGGACACATCATAAACATGTACATTAAATCGCTGAGAATCTTTTGAAAAAAAATGAACCAAAATTCAACCAAATGTTACTTCAAATAAAGCGCTGACAACTTTTGCGGCTTTTTGATGGCCCGACAACTGGCAAAAGAAATTATGCAAAAAAAAATAAAAAGACAGAAAAAATGATCACATAAGAGTGCAGGTTAGACACACACACACACATACACTAACACTAACACCAATGATGCAATCGGGACTGAAAAGATCTTTTGGGTGGTCGTCAGCAGAAGAACTCGCATATTCCCCAGATTTATGATTTGTTTATTTTGCGATCTCATTTTCAATATTCGCTGCAATCGTTTAAATACCCAGCAGCATTAGAAAGTAACGGGTATGCTAAGTATCTGATCAATTTATTCTCTTTTTAATATAGTTAAGAAAACAAGAAATTTCCGAGATCAAAAGCAGTGAATTTAATTTTAAGAAACCTTAATAAATATCGAGATGAACAAAAGCAAAAACTAAAAACTTAAATACAAATATTAGGGACAAATTTAGTTTAATAATATTGGGAAAAGATAAAACTTGACTTTTTTAAATCTAGGTGGATTTTTTTTTAAGATAAGACAATTAATTAAGACAATTGTAAATTTTTATTTCATTGTGTATTGTATATTTGCTAGTTTATTTTAATTGAGTCTCTTTTCGGAACTTTATCAAAATATTAAAAAAAAAAAATCAGAAAAAACTTCAGTTTTAAGAAATTAAGTCAAATTCAGTTTATTTAATTTGGGAAAAAGAAAACTTAAATATTTTTAGTCAAATTATTCCCAAAAACATGAAAAAGTCACTTGTAAAATGAGCGTTAAACACAAATCAAGGATTTAATCACATTTATGATGATTCAAGAACTAAGAGCGGGTATTTCAAAGTCGAGCCGACTCACTGCAGTTTTCTAACTTGTTGACTTTTGCTTTAGAGTCAAATAAGCAAAAGGGGCATGCAACATGGGACAAGCGGTTTGTTTACCAACGACGCGCGTCTTGGCGACACATTCACAGCAGCTGAGTGTGTGAATACACTCACACTCACATTCGTATTCGCTTTGAAAATGTGCTGTCAGCAGCATCAGAAAATGCATTGGCAGCTGGAACGAGGACACGAGTCGCTTTTAATAACTGCAGTGAATGTTGTTGTGAGTGCAGTGAATACTATGAGTGCCCGTACGCGTATTGGCAAAAATCATAAATGAGTGCGTTTATGTTTAATTATAAACTCGCGACGAGCAAAACAAGACGTCAGAGACAAGCGGGCGCTACATACGCTGATGGACAAAATAATGGAAACAACTAGTTCTTTTTTTGTATTTTTAATTTAAAATTTTCAAAATTTAACAAGGCAATGGAATTCCATATTCATGCGCAGCTTCTCATTATTAAAAATGTCTTTAAAATATCAAAATGACACTCGTTTCTAATATTTTTTCCATCACTGTAAGCGCCCAGAAACTTGTCAGTTATTCCCAGATACTTCTCAGTCTGAGTTCAAACTGCCGAAACCGAAACCGAGCAGCTGCTTCATTTATGGCCCTATCCCTCAGATACATAAATACAGTGCCTCACAGCTTAATTGACTCACTAGATATTTTACTCTCTTTTGTATTAATATCTTAATTCAGATTTAATATATAGTTATATAGCTCAACTTCAAAGATTTACGTTACAATTTTATTTTCATGTCCTTCCCATTACATTTTAAATTCATTTTAAATTAGTTGTTTGTAAGTGTAGTGGCTCAAATAAGTTGGTAGCCACTGTACATATATACAGCATATATATTCTCGTATCTGGCTGCTGCTCCGACGTGCCTAAATTGCATTTGCATTCAAGTTATTTGCGCTAATTTCACGTTATGAATTTTCGTATTTCGCACATTTGCGCATCGCATTTTCTTGGCTCGTTTTTCATTTTCGCATTTCGCATTTCGCTTTACGCATTTTCCCCGTTTGATTTGCTCGACATCTGCGAGGGATTTTTATTTGCTTTGTCTGCCAAGACGGCGAATTAATTGTAATTAAATCAGTTGCAGACTAGTCGACAATTTAAAGCGGATTTCTTGCATTATCCCCCCAACTAATTGAAAAGGGCGCTGAGAAATGCGAAAAATGAGAAATGGGAAATGAGAATGTTGGGTCAATGGCATGAACTTGGCTGGGATTAAGCATAAGCTAATTAGCTAATAAAATAGCAAAGCTTAATCTGCTGCAATTTCAAACTAAAATTAAAGTTTTATTATTTTTAAGTACAGAAATAAAATAAATAACTAGTGATATTTAGATAGTAGCATTTTATTAAAAAGAGCTCTCAAATTGCTGTATAATAATATCTAAGAAATATTCAGCAGATAAACATTAAATAATTTACTTGAATAACATTAAATATATATTCTGTAGTAGAAAAAGTATCTTAGACTCAAAGAAAGTCACTTTAATGCAACTTAGGAAGATTTCTTATGCTTTATTAATATGATTACAACACAAAATGTGCCTAATGAACATTTAGTTCACATAATTGCGAGTGTGCTAATTAAATGGCCCAGGCGACAAACTGATAGATACATTCTGTCAGTCTTCAGATACTTTCAGGTCTTATTGGTCATATTTAATGCCCGCATCGAATCACAGGCGGAAGTGTCTGTCCATAAAGTGGCAAAAGTAATTCGTTGCTTAAAAATGACAAGAAAACGCCATTGAATAGCGATAGAGCAAGACAGATAGATGGAGATAGAGATAGACACTGGCCAAAATGAGAAGTCTTAACACACATATCAATGACTAAATCACTTAACCAGTCGAACGGCTTTTGGGCCAAAAACTTAAACTGAAGGCGACAAATGTTCTTGGCAAAAATTATTTTAAAAAACTTGCTGAATTCGTATGATGATGATGATGATGGAGATGTTAATGATGTTTTCCATTTTTTTTTGTATGTATGATACGAGTATTTGGCGTTTTTTTGGAAACCAGTTCGTCAAGTTTGTTTGTTGTTTATTTATTTGCTTAAATTACGCACAACAACACCTACAACACACACACACACACTACAATTTAAAGTTATAGATACATAAATAGATACAGTTTTGAGACGGCAAACAAAGAAGTGTTGATTTCAATTGTTAAGCGTAAAATAGGCGGCAAATTACGAAGTTTTGGGTCTTCAAAATAAAAAAAATGGGTGTCAAACTAACCTTGTGGCTTTTAGATTTAAATTTAAATTTAAATGAATAAAATGTAAGGAAAGAAATTACCATAAAATGCAAAACGTGCTCGCTGATGACAATACAACAACAACAATGATAACGTCAGCCAAAAACTGTTGGCCAACTAACCAAAAACTCGCACACTTGACTCTATGGCTTTGAATATCAAAATTAGTGCGTGCCTCCAAATGGGTTTTGGGCCAAAAGACAGACAGACAAACTGGCAGACAGACAAACAAGCAGAAAGACAGACAAACAAACAACAACAGTGACATATCAAAGAGGTAGAGAGAGAGAAAGGGATAGAGAGAGAGGACACTCTATGGGGTTAGAGGGAGTTCTACATATAAAATTTACGAGCAGCCCTATGAGATATGGTTATGGCTCATGTGTTTATATATTGTCAGCTGAAACTGAAACTGAAACACACAGACAGACAAACAGACATTTAGTTAGATATTCATAAGACTGGGATAATCATGGGAAGGAGCCTCCACGTTCTGTGTTTGCGGCCTATGCAAATAAGAGTAGCTACACTCCGAAAAATAGCGGATCTTTAGGTATTTTCCAAATAAAGAAATTTCATTTAAAATATTCACAAAATTTATAATCATTTAAATTGTAATAAAAAAGTAGAAATCAAATTATTTTATTGGTATTTAAACATCCCAAATTTGCAGATATCAGACATGATATTTAGCAAAAGGCTTCATAATAATAAAAAAATTAAAAAAAAATAAGAAAATTACTAATGCTTTAATTAAAAAACAAATTCTTTATATTTTTGAAATCCTACCGAAATTTCGAAATAAATTTCTTTTATGTTTTGATTGTTTCCTATTTTTTAGATAAAGATTTTTTGCATATTCAGAAATTATTTTCCTATTTTTATTTAATTTAACAAATTTGTTTAAATAATTACACACTTGTCTTATCATAAATATATTTCTAAAATTAGAGTAATCATTTTTTTTGAGTGTAAACGGGTGCTTTTATACATATGTGCATATGAAGTTGGTAGTTGGTTGTTGGCAGTTGGTATATGGAACAGATCTAGCTGTGACTTTATTTATTTGCCAGCGACACGAGAAGTTCTTTTTTAGGTGCCCTGATTACAAGTTCTCCCCTCTGCCCCCAATTCACATTTGAGCCAGAATAGCTCGTCAGTTCGTATTTGTTGTTATTTACCCAGATCAGACTGCAGATTAGACAGATTGTTTTTGTTGTTGTTGCTAATCATGAAAAGTTTTGCCTTCGGTTTTATGTTGAGAGTTCTTGGCTAGCTGTTAATTGGCTTAAAAGTTCCCACAATGTCCGGCGTTTAATTTGATTTTGGCTGCCTTTTAATTATGTTGTTGTTTGTTGTATCTGCAGCAAAATGTCTTTATTTATTATGCAAATTTCATACAAATTTCATGTGTAGCAACATTTTAATGTTCACTTTGTATCGCACGCACGCAGTCAACGTTGACGTTGACGTCGCTGCCGCTGCCGCTGCCGACGCTGGCGCTGACGTTGACGCTCAGCGAGGCGCACCTTTCTTCCGGTCACTTTTCGTTTTGTCAATTGCCTTGACGTTTTGTTTTGCTTTTTTTTTTATTTATACCGTAACCAGCTAATTAAGCGGGTATTTATGGTAGAATTTAAAAAATATATTTTTTAGTTGGTTTTAATTTGAGTCAAGATTAAAGTTTCTAATAAATTAATTGTAATAAAACTAAATTGAGAAAATAATTTTTCAATTGTCTAAATTTATTAATTTTCCCATTTTGAAATGAAATTTATAATTGTTTATTGAGGTATTAATTTTTTTAATTTGAATACATACATAACTTTGTTTTTATAATATTTTAAATATGAGGTTTGCGTATTTTTAAGCTAGAAAAACTTTTTTTTATTTTAAGTATACGTAATTTAACGTATTTGCGTTTATAGACAAATATGTATATTGTATTTTAAATCTAACAAATTTCATATTTTAATATTTGTTGTGTTTAAAACAACTCTAATAAATCAAAGCGGTTTGGGTATATTTGAGTCGTGCAGTCTTTTTATTTTATTCAGCTGTGCTATTTGCTTACATTCGTATTCCAGACGCATTTGGCATTTTCACTGCTAATGCTCATATTTTCCAGCCGGGTCGCAGCACGTGCGTGAAAATCTGCCCCATTTCCCCATCCTTTCCTGTCTCTCTCTCCACAAAAAAAGAGGGGGCCATTATGATTGTTGTGGCAACCATAATTAAACGCCAAAATTACAGCTGGAAATAACAGTCGACGGTGTTCTATGACGTCGCTGTTGGAGTTTTTTGTTTCACTTGTCGAAATCGAGGCGAAGAATTGCATAATTACGTATACGACACCCGACAGCCGTGACAACATTTTTGGTCTGGCTTTAATGATGGAAAGTGTAAGTGTCAAACCAAAACAACAGACGAAGGAGAGAGTCATAAGGCAAAAGAAAAGCCATAAAAGAGGCTGAAATAATGGAGATTTCTTTGAACTGAAAACACTTTGACATTGGATATGATGAATTCTCAAGGAATCTACGTTTAAAATGCTAATTTTATGTTTATTCTTTTATTTAACTAATTTTCACTACAATTTAGAGACTAAATATAAAGTTCTAAAATATTTAGATTAAATAAGCTCTTAATATCTTTGATTTTTAGTTATTTATTTATTTTTCTTGTGTATAAAATTCTGGACATTTAATAACATGAATTTGCAAGGAATTTACGTATTTCCTGACTTGACGAAAAAACTTGATGAATTTCTAATCGAAATTTCATGTGTAAGTCAGCTATAAACTTCGCGTACGTAACAATTCTTAGGATTGCGCAGAGTTCATTAATAATTTCCGCTGAATCTAATGGACATTTAATCTTATCAGAAATGCGCTTGGACCCTGGAAGCTCTGAACCATTCCAATTACCATTACTCATGACGATGGAATTGCGAAATCGGAAGAATGGAGAATGGGAATAAAAGCGGCAGTTGAAGAGCCAATGCACTTTGTGTTATTAATTGAATCAATGACAAAATAAAATACACACACACACATACACACCCAAACAAAGAAACCTATTCCAAAATCGAGTTATCAGCACGGCGCCATGTGGCGTATGCGCAATACTATTACCCATACGACGGGTAAAGAAATGGTGCAAGCAACAAAGTGAAAAGCAAACAAATTGAGACATTTTCGCAATACACAACAACAAACCCAAAACAAAACAAAACAATTATTGATAGCGCAACGACTGTAAAAGTTTGACTACAGTGGAACAAACAATCAATTCAAAAGTGACATTTGTAATTGAATAATCAATTAATTGAATAATAAAAAAAGATAATTTAGAAATAATTATCATTAGAAAGTTTAGGGTAAATCCAAGTTACTTGAAATCATTTAATACTAGCTGCATTTTCTAATATCATTAAGAATTGCACTTGGCTTAAAAATATCTTTTCAAGATATATTTGTCCAGTAAGTTTATTAACAATAAAAATACAAATGTTCAGCAAATGCAACTAAATAAATACAATACTTAAAGTCGCATTAATAGCAATTTTTAGATAGTTGTCGCAATATTTGCTTAAGTACTTGCAAAGTTTCTCTATTATTATTAGATGTGAGTAAAGATAATTTAAGAAAACTTGCAATTTCCTATATTTTTCTCCATTTTTGTGAGTGTCCAGTGAGTATTGTGCAATTCCTTATTTTATGTGCAACAAAAGCCTTCACCTGGTTGTGGCAATATAGGTATAAGAGACTGTTGCCATTGCCTCAACACAATTCACAATCAGCAATTGATATCGGAAGCAACTACGTCGATGTCGATTTCGATGTCGCTGCGCTGATAAGAGACTCTGATAACGATGACGACGCCACAACAGTCGCCAAGCACTCATTCAACTCACACTCTATTCACACTCACACTCACAGGCGCCGCGGCAGGGCGTCCAATAACAACAAAAAATATGAAACTTGACCATGCAAATGCCCTATACATGTTAAAATAACAATTAATAACAGCTTTGAAAGCGTTTTAAAAAAATGTCATTTTAATAAAAATTTAAAATAACTTAAACTGTCACTGATTTATTATACTGTTTTTCAGTTTAATCCAATTTAAAATTGAATTTAATTTTAAAAATTTTTTTGTTTAAGTTTTTACAATTAAAAACTGATTATAATTCAATTTAATAAAATTTAAATATTAAAAAATTTTTTTTTCATTCAATAATCTACCCCTTATAAGTCACACTACAGGGTATTTAAGCAACAATAATAACAACATCATGAGCAAAGTAGCGACAGCAATCATTGAGCAATTGACAAGTTCATTTGGGAACTGGGATCTGATGCCGACACTCTTTTTAATAAGGCTGTCTCTGTCTCTGTCCACCAGACGGTCGCCCTGCAGCCAAATTAGAATATGTTGTTGATACACACACACACACACACAAACATACACAGTAACACTTTATAATGTGGCAGCTGCTGCTGCTGCTGCTGTTGACTGATAATGTTGCCAAATTAACATATTAGAAGTCAAAGCGACCAGATAATTATATGTAAATGGGCGCTTTTGTCGCCTGGCTGTCTTATCAGGTGGCAACAACCCATTATGCTATACTAAGTATACTATATTTTTCAGATTTTGGTCATTGAACTTGGACTACGCATTCTAGATAATTGTCTAACTAAAATTTAGTTTCTTTTCTTAAAAATCTCTGATTTAAAATATACTATAATATGAATATATTTAAGACTTTAAATTGTCAATTTTAACTATATTTAAGTTGATAAACTATTCAAGACTTAAATTCTAATCTCAATTAAGATATGTATTTATTAAAATTGAAACTATTTCCTTATTGTTTTAGATTTAAACAATCTTTCTGATTATATAATATTGTCTATATTATGAATTAACATAAATATATTTTAAGCTTTAAATTGTCAATTTTGGTTCGATTTTTAATTTATAAACTCTTCACTATTTAAAATCTAAACTCAATTTAAATTTTTATTATTGAAACGGATAATTGTTAAACCGTTTTAAAATTCAAATTTCTCATTTATTTAAGTAAT
This sequence comes from Drosophila recens, assembly GCA_037043495.1. NCBI lineage: Eukaryota > Metazoa > Arthropoda > Insecta > Diptera > Drosophilidae > Drosophila > Drosophila recens. The sequence continues at coordinate 266,426 of JBAMBJ010004029.1, forward strand.
ATTTTTTGTGCTTGCGAAAATTAATTATAATTTTTGTTTCATAGTTGAGAGTAAATTAATAAATAATTCCCCGGAACTTACGTCTATTTTTTTTGTGTGCTGCTTTCGCTGCGATCAAATAGAATTTATTTAGTTGACTTGAATTTTCACACTGTTTTTTTTTTTTTTTTCTTTTTATGAATGTGTTTGCGAAACCGGCAAAAAAAACAGAATGAGTGCAAATACACAGACACACACACACACACACACACTTTAAGCAGACAGGCAGCAGGTGTGTTTGTTGTGTGTTGTTGTTGTTGTTGTTTTGTCTTTGTTTATGTTATTTATTTGCCTCTGGCTTTTGTGCAACGTTCGCAGCAGCCAAGAAACCCAAAACACGAAGAAGTTGGAGTTGAAGATAAAGTAAAAGAAGAAGACAAAAGCTGTTGATGCCCCAACGTGCGGCAGCTGTCAACACAACGCGAACGGCGGCGGCAGCGACGTCGACGGCGACTGCAACGGCGACTTTTGCAGTTTTGAGCGTAACGCAGCGAAATTATCGCATAATTGTAATAAAGTTGCAATTGCAGTTGCAACGGCAGCTAAATTTTGTGGTGCAAAAAGACGCACACACACAATCACTTACACACACACACACAGTTACAGATACACGCACGACAGCTCGATGCGAAGATAGCGAATAAACAAACGCAGCAGCAGTAGCGAAGAAAATCGAACCGCACGCGGCGAACTCTCAAGAGAAACTAAAAATGCAATGCAAAATAGAGCTATGCTACGACTGTTAATGTTAATGTTAACAAACAGCTCTTATACGGGCGCGCTGCTAACTCACAACTCTTATACACAGTTAACAGCGTTTAACCGCTGCCCAATTCGCCGCCATCGAACAGCTGTGCTTGCTGTTCGTTGTTGTTGCCGGCTTTTTTGCAGCTGCTGCTGCTGCTGCATTTTGCGGTGGTGGTGGGTCGTATAAGAGTCATTGACGTGCGTATAAGACGGCGAGAGTTGCGCTTAGTTATTGTTATTGCTGCTGTATAAGTGTGTGTATAAGTGCAGTCAATGCGAATTGATAAAAACTCTTAGTGAGTTTTCTCAAGTGATTACAGAATTTCTTTGATATTATTATCAGTATATCAGTTTTATTTCATTTTATTTATTTTTACTTATTTAATATAAATATTTATTATTACTTATTTATTATTTATAATTTATTTATTAGAATTTGCATATTCGATGTCAGATCGGTTGGAATCGTAGTATTTACCATTCCTAATTCATTATTCAATCCATTAGGCATGAATAACATGAATAACATGTCTCGGTATTCACAATTCATACCAAATCTGCGTTTTGGGTTCCTTTTACATTTTGCCCATAATCAAATCATTTGGCCAGAAACTTATTCAAAATTCATAAAATAAGAATAAAGAGAGAGAGTGGGAGAGGGAGAGAGAGAGAGAGAGAAGGATATGCTCAACTGCACAGCATTGAGAACAGCAGCTAACGGTTGATGCCGGGCCCAAGTTGTTGTTGTTTTTTTTTTTTTTGTATGCAAAAGGAACTTTGCATTGTTGTAAACAATCCATCATTATCGCATAGACTTCCGGCGCAGGAAACGCAGCAACAAGGAACCAGGAACAAGGAAGCAAGGCACAGTGGAGCAAATCAATACAGTTGCTTACATTTATTTTTGTTTATAGCATTTGTTTTCCTATCTATTCTATTTGTTATATTGCTATTTATACAGCTGTTGTTTAATTTTGTACAATAAAATAAATGTTTAATAAATGTTTTACGACTTTAAATTTAATTTTATAAATATTTAAAAATAATTAAAATTTAAATAGAAAAACCCGACAGACGATATTTTGACTACTTTTGAAGATATTAAATTTTATAAGCAAATCTAGCATTTGTGCCCACTGTGGCGAGGGAGTGCCAACATTGCATTACAATTTGTGGCTGCTCTCTCTACTCTCTCCCCTCTCCCGTCTCCCCTCTCTCCATTAGATTCTCCCCTTGTCTGCACTGCACACACAAGGACACACAAATTGCTACGTGGCGCACGTGTCTGACAGCGTTTGTTGGGGATTACCAACTGAACTGAACTGAACTGAGCTGGCCAGAACAGTTGGCCAAAGGACGCGACGCGATGCGACGCGACGCCACGCTGCGAAACTGAAAGTGAGTCCGCGTGGAAGTGTAAGGATATACGGGACTGTCCGCCTGCTTGACTGACAAACGGGCGGAAGGACAGACAGACTGTGAGGAGACTGCTGGAGGAGCAGCCAGCAAGGCACTCAGTCAGTTGGTCGTGGGCTCAATGATACCCTGCATTAGACAGACAAACGAGGTCTTCACTCACCATTGCAATATCATTTTGCATTTATACTTTTTGGATCTTAAATATAGATCCAGAATCGTCTTCTGACCTGTTGACCTTTTTAAAGATTCAAATTAATTAAAAAGAACATTTTTACAGAATATACAGGGTATGATTTATCACAACTTTGTTAAAACTCAACGGATTCTCATATGGAATGTCATTTTGATCATGATTTGGCCTGTTTATTGATTCTGCATTTATATATTTCTTTTTTGTAAAACTTAAATATTTTCAAAAAACATCAGGTATTTTCCATACTTACCCCTTGACGTTTTTTCAAAAACTTACTTTGTCAAAACTTAAACAATTTTCGATCGAAATGTCATTTTGTTTAAGATTTGACCTCCAAATTGATTCTATGTCAAAATTTTGTTCATCTACGAAGCTTAAATTTTTTCGAAAAGCTCAGATATTTTCCATACTTACCCCTTGACGTTTTTTTGAAGCGTTTTTGAGCATTTTTCAAATTTTTTAGTGATGACAACTTTGAGACGGGGTATTTTTCAAGTCGATGTTGCCTTTCCCAGTTGCCCCATTTCATATTTAAAAGTTGCATTTTCCAGCAATTTTCGCAAGCTCTTTGTTTTTTTGGGGGTTGTTGGCTGGTTGGTTTGGGCCGCTTAACTTTCAGCCACGGCGGTTGTTGCGGTTTATGCAAATTAGCAAAGTTAACATTTACCAAATTGTTGGCGTAGCTGAAATTTCATTGGTTGAAATACTTTAACGCAAACTCAAATTCGGCGTTGTATTTGTATTTGTTAGCCAAAATCTTGTCTCCAGCAGTGCGGCAGGAAGTGTGGCAACATGGTCCCGAACACCGAACACGGAACACGGAAGTGGACTTGCTTTGCTGGCCAAGTCAGAAATGTGGCCAAATCAAAGCAGTTCGCGTCTCCTTTTGATCAGCAAATGTGTTAAAAGATAAACCGACGCCCTCGCAGAGGCACAACTAAAAACTAGAAACGTATATCTTAGACCCTGTACTAGAAAAATGCAAATAGGTTTGTTAAGTTTGTCAAAAAAATTTAAATATATTTAATATATTTAAAATATATATTATATTCAGCACCAACAGAACCAGAAGCGTATTTTGCAGACCCTGTACTTAACAAAAGAAAAGGGCTTTTTAAGTTTGTCAAAAATAACAAAAAAAAGTAATATAATTTATTTAAAAATATATATTATATTTATCAGCAACAACACAACTAGAATGTAAAAATCTACTTTCCAGACCCTGTACTTCCAGACCTTGTCAAAAAAAGAAAAAAAGTATACATACATACATATTTTTGAAAATTTATATTAATATTTTAATATTTACGAAAATTAGGGAAATTTTTGAAATAAATCTAATATTGTACTTGCAAATATTATTATATTTGGTATCTTAGAGATTTGAAGAGCTAGAGAGTCTAAATTTGGTACTTCGATTCAAGTGTATTTTTCCATACGATTAATTACTTTTTTCAATTCGTACAGGGTCGCTCACAATCGTGTTGACTCGACTGTTGCCTTTTCAACTACTTTGAGGCTATTTTTGTGTGTCGACTGCTTTATTAAGCGGATTTGGAGTTGACACCCGGCCAAGTGACGGAATGCACCTGCATGTCGTCAGACGACAGACAACAGACGACAGCCTCTGCCACAGTCTGTGGCATGCCACATGGCTTGGCTTGGCTTGCCTCGCGACTATCTATCATAATTAGAATTCATTTTTGGGCCGAACAAATATGCTGAAGCCATTTTCCTCCGCTCGATTCGACTCTCGACTCGCCATGAAAATGCGTGCACATAAATCAAGTGTGGAAATTGTGGAAACTGTGGAAACTGTGCAGCAAATAGAGCGTCTAATAGGATTTCGTTTAATTTCCGCTGCCAGTGGAAAACTCCTAATGAGTTTTTTAACCTGTACAGAGAATTCTTAACTCCCTCACAAATATTGGGACTACTTGGCGTATGCGCAACGTGCGTCCTTTACTAAGACCCCGTACTTAATATATATATTTATATTTGTCGCGATTTATACTATTTTATTATAAGCAGTGTTTGCTTTGCCATAGTAAGTACGGGGTCTCCGACAGTCCAGTATGCTCGATTGAAGTACCGTACACTATTTTATTCTGATATTGACATTTAATGAGAAATTTAAGCTTGAAATATACAATTTATAAAAAAAAAAATCTTTTGAATATGAAATAACATAGTGTCTAGTTTTAAAATTTAAATACAAATCTGTAAATTAGGGAAAATCATTAAAAAAGTCATCATGAAAATCGGTTTAGAGTTTAGACAGTAATATCAGATCGTGTGCCACCAATTTATCGCTTGAATCTCTTATACAAAATAAAAAGAGCCAATAGCGAGATGCCAAAAATGCTGAGAATTATCAAGAACCAGAACATTTTCCCATCGCTGTTGCTGGTAGTATTTTCCAAAATTGTTTCAGTATTTATTGGGGCTGAGTGGCATCGCAGATTATCATAGTCAATTATCTGTAAAAAAATTTTTAAATAACTTAAAGCTCTTCGATAAATTACTTTATAAATTAAAGACCTTAACACTGCGAGATTTATTGAGTCCAAGGAATAAAGGATATTGGCTATCGCATATCCAGGGATTATCCGCTAGCCAGATGTTATTCAGATACTGGTTGTCCCCAAAATAGGAAGAGTTGACGGGACTCGTCAATAGATTGCCATTTAAATGCAAATCTTTTAACCTGGAAAAGCCTCGGAAATGATTGTATTGAATGGTGGAAAGCCTATAGAAAAAGAAAT